>PVJC01002445.1:0-79548 GCA_004026665.1 Murina feae | reverse complement strand
AAAAAAATTTTGAGAGAGAATATCGTTTTGTTTGCTCCACTTATTTATGCATTCATTGGTTTATGCTTGTATGTGCCCTGACCAGAAGATGGAATCTGAAACCTTGGCATGTCAGGATGACTCTAACCAACTGAGCTACCTGGCCATGACCTAAATTTAAGCGGAGATGATAGTCTTACTTTGCTGAAGAGCTGACCAGTTCTTTGTGTGGAGAATTCTTTCCTCTTTCTCGCCTTTTCTTTGTGTCTTTTATTTATACTGCAGGCTCAGAAAGTTGATTGTATTGCTCAGCCACAGCACATTATCATCATCTGTCCATTTAAGGTCCTTGTTTTATTTTTATCTCCAATTTTTCCTCCAGTTCTACCCCAGCTCCAACCACAAATCTAATGTAGCTTTGAAACCTTGAGTTACGCATTTATCTTTATACCTGTCTTCGTACATTGTCTTGATGTGTCTGTTAATATGGTCTTTACTAGATTAGCCTGTTCCTTGAATTTTTCGGCTGGGTGCTGTCAATGCCCTCTTCCTGCCCTGTCTTCTGTATTTCCTAACCCGTTGGTCTTAGCTCTTCTAGCACTACACCTTGCTGCAAATACCCAACCAGCTACCTTCTAGTATTAAATGCTCCTCACTCCACCAGTCTTTCTGGGTTCTTAGTTATGAGCACTTCTCCCCAATCTACCCTGCCTATGGCTAGCTGCTCATTGCTGTCTCCACTTGGCCTAGCCTACTATGACCTTGGCACCAGGAGGGACTTAGAACCAAAGAATTGACTTTTGCCTTAATCTTTGGACAATTTGGCGGTATTCTTCGTTGCAATAGCCTGTTTTGGTTATTATTGAAAACATGGCCATCTTCCAAATAATGCCCTCAAGCTTTACATTGCTTTAGTGGTGATCAAGAACTTCCTCTCCTATATCATATAACTTTGGCTGGGTGGTTGGAAGGGGCAAGGGACAGAGAATGATAAACTTATGGAATAGATTTGTAAAAATGCCGAGTCAGGGCTGAGTTAGGAAGGATGCTGCTACTGTTATAATTTTCAAATTTTAGCAGATGTAAGAATAACTTAAGGTGCATATTTAAATTGCATATTACTGAGCCTGTTTCCAGTGGATCTGGCTCATTAGATCTGGGGGAAGGCCCAGGAACAAGCATGCTAAGCTAGAATGTCAAGTAATTCTGATGTAGCTGGTCTCTAGCCCATACTTGGAGAAAATATTCCTCGTTGGGGTGTTCAGAACATATGCTTGGGAGAGGAAAGGCCCTAATAGTCTGGGTGTACTAGAATAGATGGAGGATGGATCATCTTTGTGATTTTAAATGCCTTTTAAGTCTTTTATGGCACTTGGCTTATTTTCCTTAAGCATTTTGGTAAGCTTGGCAGTCAGGATGGAGAAATATAGAAGGGATAGTATATAGATATTATCAATCTATCTCACAGTATTCCACAAACCCCCAAAACACTAGAGACTATTGGAGCTTGGTGGCCGGCCCCAATCATGCACATCCTTGAAAGTAATGAGGGGAGATAATTCCAGAGAATGGACCTTTACAGTCTCATACTTGGATTGATTCAGCTTAGCGGAGTGCCCTTATTGCTAGCAACAATCCAGGATTTTATGAGTGAATAGGCCAGGTACCTGGAGTTGTGTGACAGTCAATCAGGATATGATTGTACCCCAATTCAACATGTACCAAAAGATAGAGTACCTCAGTTGGGGCACTGTAACAGACTGGTTGGAAGAAAGTCTCAGAGGACTTGCATCATTGTACTCTGGGAGGGGTGAACAAAGCCCATCATAACTGGGGCTCCTAGAGCCAGGAGGGTAGCTTCAGTGGTACTACAAGTGTACTGGAAATTTTGATCCTTCTAGCTTATCTCAGGAATGCTTTTCTTGGCTGTTGGTTTCTGGACAGAATTCGGGAAAACAACAGGCCTTGCCAGGAGAGCAAAATGTCAGCTCTGAGGCAGACCACAAATTGTGAAACTAGTAAAAAGTGGCTTTTATAATACACTCAGGGTTACAGTCTTTGAGTGATGCTGAATAGTTCTCATGAGTAGCTAATTCTCAATGTTGACCACCAATGGTTTTCATTCTAGTAGGGCAATGAGGGCTGCTGCAGTGTTTGGCTCCTGGGGATGCCACATAGAATGCAATGAGCATGGAGCTTTATGGAATATTTTTAATATGGTAACATGGAGGGCAATATTAGGCAGAAATAGATGTGGTCCCTAGTTATCAGCCCAAGTTTATAGTTCCTGAAACTTCTTAGGTTGGTCGGACTTGTTGGGAAACTGTAGGGGGATAGATGCAGGTGCTGGGGTTGCTCTGTGATGCAATTAATCCTTTGGGAGGGGCCTCATTACACAAGAACTGATTTCCCCCCACTCCCTTTCTCAATGTGGGGCTTATAAATGGCATTGTGGCCTCCTTGCCCAAATGCAAAGAGCAAGGGAAAGCTTGAGTCAGGTTAACCTAAGTGTATCAGTTTAAGATGGAAGCCACCAAGTTTGAGAATAATTATGCAAATACCTGAGCTAGTATTTAAGGGGCATTGAATCAGCTCCAATCTTTAGGCATATAATCTGGAGGGAACCACAGCGATTTCCACCTAGATGGCCCAAATAGATTGACTATTCAGAACGTCCTTAAATTCATTATCTAGAGTGGCTTCATTCCATTCCAAACTGAGTTAGCTAAATTAAATGAGCAATCTGGGCCAAGACTAAGTTATAGCTCTGTTATTGACACTGAAGCTTCCATACTCAACCACTACCTTTAAGCATCCCTCAAAATTCACCCTAGTTAAGCTGTGGATTCCCCATAGCAGCTGAGCAGGAGACTGTGTTTATTATCACTGGAGATTTTAATCTCTAACCTTCTGAAGAGATGATTTATGAGGTGTCCAAACTTCATGGCCTCTGTGCTGAAATATTTCAGACTTCAAGACATCTGCGCTTTACAATATTTAGGAATGTCATGACCTTCCACATGGCCTTGGTATTCCCAAGTGGTACCCCTCTATGCATATTGGAGGTTATATGGGCATAATAGGCAGGGATTGACAAGAGCAAGAGGTTATCTTCAGAGCCTGCAGGTGCCACACCTGCACAAAAGCCTCTATTCCATGGGTGACAGCTGTAGAGAGCAGGATGCCAAGGAGAAGAGAACTAGTGGCTTGGGTTTATCTGGGAAGTGGATGGAGAGTTGCCAGGTGAAAAGTGGCTGAAGTGACATTATAAGAGGCCGAGTCACCAGAGGTGAAGTCACATCTGAAGGAGAAACCAGGACAAGAAGGGATTGAAAGCTGAAATTTAAGCCACTCTATCTCCAGAAAGAAAATATGAGTCAAAACCAGGACCCAGGATATCACAGGATCTGGAGGAGCCTGGTGGAGACCCTGGGTTGATATCTCAGGGCTGGTATAGAAGAGATAGATGACTTTGCTTAAAGGATCCTCATGTGTCTTCTTCTAGTGAAAATCCTCACACTTAATTCATTTATTTAGTTGTTATATATTAAGTATCTACTATATGCTATGTAAAATGTGCATATAGCCCTAACCGGTTTGGCTCAGTGGATAGAGCATTGGCCTATGTACTGAAGGGTTCCGGGTTTGATTCCAGTCAAGGGCATGCACCTTGGTTGCGGGCACATGCCCAGTAGGGGGTGTGCAGGAGGCAGCTGATTGATGTTTCTCGCTCATGGATGTTTCTAACTTTCTATCCCTTTCCTTTCCCGTCTATAAAAAAATCAATAAAATATATATTTGAAAAAATGTGCATATAAATCAGTGAGAAGGAAGAAGTTTATTTTTACAGGACCAAAATAACTCATAGTCAACCCGTATTAGTTCTCACAATGCTCCCTCACAGCACTCCTGGCAAGGGGCCCAGCTGGTCTGCCCAGAACTGCTGTTTGTTTGTGTGTGTGTGTGTTTTTTTCTTCAGGTAGCAGAATTTGAAGTTAGGCATTAGAGCAGCATCACTCATTAAAAGGTGTACATGAGCTTTACTTGATGCATTCAAATGCATAATCCTTGTCTTCCTCCAGTGTACTGGCAGTCTGTAGTGCTCCTTTTATGAGTTGATCCTTGATCCTTAAGATAACCTTACATGTATAATTTATAAGCAAAACTTATTACTATCTAAAAGGTGCAAAACTAAATAAATAAAAGATGCTGATTACCTTAGAGACTTTTTATACAACTTCTTTTTTTTTTCCTAAAGAATTCTGAAAAGATAAAAATGTTCAAAGAAAATAAGTATTTTCACAATCTTAGGGATAACTTCTTGTTGTATTACAATCTGCAAGATTCTTGAGCTTGTGCATGGTTTCCTGAAACGTAGTCAGCCTTGGGGAAGGTAAGCATCTCCCTCTGAGGTCAAGGGCCTATGATTGCATTCCAGTGGCTGTCCTCCTCAGGTAATGTGGAGTGCTGGTCCTAGTTTCCTCCCCTTATCAGAATGGAAGTCCAGCTTAGTAAAGCTGTCTGATAATTCACTATGAGGCATGATACTGCTATGAATGCCGAGTTATTTATTTGGAGATGCTGCCATTTACAAAAGTACTGACCTGCCGAACTTATAAAGTCAAAATGTTGAACTTCCAATACTAGTGACAGGCTAGAGTCGAAACAATATTTGACAGGATCTTCCTAACATCTTCACAATTAAGCTGCACAGGAAGCCATGATTCTGTTGAAGAGTAACATTATTCCAGAGGATCATCCGGATGTTCTGCAGAGCAATTGTTTCTATACATAAGATAGTTGGCCTCTTGCTATTAAAACAGAAAGTATCCTTTGACTGATGTTCTCGGGTGTTATGCCCATTTCAAAGAGACAAAGTTTGATTTTTTAATTGATTATTTTTCAAGGGAGATGAAATGGACCCAAAGTGTTTCTTTGTCTTTATTGACTTTGTGCAGGTATCCTGGATGATCTTCATGCTAATGACTTTTGTTTGCAACTTTATCTTAGGTTATTTCCCAGTCATGATAGTTTTATCCTAATTGATCATGGCCTTACA
Organism: Murina feae; assembly: GCA_004026665.1. Classification (NCBI taxonomy): domain Eukaryota; kingdom Metazoa; phylum Chordata; class Mammalia; order Chiroptera; family Vespertilionidae; genus Murina; species Murina feae. Next base: position 74,510 of record PVJC01002445.1, on the reverse strand, counting down.
TCAAACAGGGCTGCAATGGAATATATGACCATGACTCAGAACAGTTCATAAGTGCATGTAAGCTACAGAATTTGTGTGGTTCTATCTGCCCTGTGACACCAATGGCCAAACTCATATTATGGTGTATATGGAATTATAAATATGGCCTGGCTTTCAGTCCTTTCATGTAAGTATTCCCCTCAACTCTCCTTGGCACTCTCAGGTAGACTTAAGCTTCTACCAAGTACTGTTTCAGATCCCCACTTACAGTGGAGTTACTGCCTAGTCCCCAAATTTGATGGAAAGGCAGATTTATGGATAATGAGATCCGAGAGAGAGAGAGAGAGAGAGAGAGAGAAATTTCTCTTTAGACAGCTTAACACCCCCCAACCCCCCAACCCCTATACACAGACATACACACATTGCCCCCCAGAGACTCTGGAAGCTGGAATTTTCCTCACATATTTGTCAGACCTGAAGATTAGGCCTTGCCAATTCATAAAGATGACAGATTCTTGGAAGATGATATGACACTTTTCTCCAGGAGACATTAGGGTCATATGAATAAGGCTAGAGCCCTTTAAATTGGAACTAACTCCCAGAAGCATGAGTCAGCCACTAATAGTGGTTTCAGTTCTGTTGGAAGAAAATACTATTTTTTGCTAAAGCGCCTACTGAGCTGTCCAGGGTTCTGACTTCCTCACAGGATGTCAGTACTTTTCCTGTCCTTGGTCTTGAAGCTGGTGTTTTGCTTTAAATTCTGAATACTTTGGGTGTAGTCTATGGGCACTAAACTTGACCACCTTTGTAGTTTACCCTGAGCTCTGCTAAGCCAGCTCTTGTTAATGACATACTGAATACAAACTGAAAATATGATTGCACTGTGTCAGGACTTTTAAGTTGGAGCGTATGAGGTTTAAAGTCCAAAGACTGAGGCTTTAGTAACAGCTGCATTAGCCATGTGATTTTAAAGAAGTCTTTGAAGATTTTTTAGAGCCTTAGATACTCCTCATCTCTGGAAAATAAAATGTGAAGCATAAATAACAAAAATACAATGCAAAGAGCATTTAAAAATGTTTGAGAAAAAAATATTTGAGTGGAAAAGTATAGAACTGAACACAAAAGGCAATTCACAAAATAATAAAGACAAATTACCTACAGAATATATACAAGTTAACTCAAAATTGACAAAAGACCTATATACAAGGCATAAAACTCTTAAGAGAAAGCACAGCTATAAATCTTTTGATCTTGGATTAGGCAATAATTTTTTAGATATAACACCATCACCACAAGTACCAAAAGATAAAATAGATGATTTGGACCTTTCTGTACTAGCAAAAGGACACCATCAAGTAGGTGAAAAGACAATTCACAGAATGGGGGAAATTTTGCAAATCATGTGTCTGATAAAGAGCTTGTGTCCAGAATATATGAAGAACTTTTACAACTAAATAAAAAAAAAGACAATAGCCCAAATTTTAAAATGGGCATAGAATCTCAACACACTTTTCTCCAAAGATGACACACACACACACACACACACACACACACGGCCAATAAGCACATGAAAAGATGCCCAACATCATTAGCTATCAGGGAAACACAAATCAAAACCACAGTGTAATATTACTTCACACCCACTAAGATGGCTGTAATAATGAAACACACACACACACACACACACACACACACACACACACACATAATAACTACTGTTGGCAAGGATGTGGAGAAATCGAAACCATTATACACTACTGGTGGGGTTTTTAAATGAGGCAGTTAATTCGGAAAACAGTCTGACAATTCCTCAAACAATTAAACACAGAGTTTCTATATGAGCCAGCAATTCTAATCCTAGGTATAAACCCAAGATGAAAGAAAAAAATGTACACAAACTTAGCACACAAACACCTATACCAGCATCTACATATATAAACCCTAAGTAACTGGAATGACAGGAATGACTGGTTGCTATGACATGAACTGCAGGGGCGGGGCCAGTCAGCCAACCTCCCGTGACCCTTTCCCCCACACTGGCCCCAGAGCCAATCAGCTCCCCTACCCTGATCAGGGGCGGGGCTGGCCAACCAATCTCCCACCGTCCCCTCTCCCTGGCCAGCCTATCTGCCTGCCCCCTGCACAAATTTGTGCACCAGGCCTCTAGTTATTTATAATAGCCAAAAAGTGGAAACTACCCAAATGTCTATAAACTGATAAAAGGATAAACAAACTGTGATATTCATTCAATGGAGTATTATTCACACGTAAAATTGTATGCAAATTATGTTATAGCTGTTATTTAAAAAAAATACAAATTACCAAGAAGCACATGAAAAAATTCCTAATTCATTGATCTTCAACTAAATAAAAAATTAGAATTACTGTGAGATACCATACCTCACCAAAATTTGGGAAATTGTGTGTGTGTGTGTGTGTGTGTGTATTACATAAAATCTGTAAAACTTGCAAAGCGCTATTCAAAGGCAATCAATGGCTATAATGTATATTTTGGTTTGCTTCTCAAGCTCAGAATATCTTTGTAAATTCAAAGCACAGAGACTTTAAGTTACAGATCTCCTAATTCATATTCTTGCCCAAAGATATAAAAAATCTTTGCAGTTTTTCTCAAATGTACAAATTAAGAAAACAAATCTGGATTCAATGAAAAGCAATCAATTCTCTTCTTCCAACCCCTCCTGGAGGGCATTAGAAGCTTTATCTCCTTAGGTGGCAGATGAAGTAACAGCAGCCACTCCCCAGGGCCAGGAGGAGTCTGTTGTGTTCCAAATGCGTTGTGACATCTGTGAGTACTGGAGTGGCTCCCCCTGGAGAAAACACAGCTGTCTTGTGCACTGGCCTATAGCTTATATAGTTTCAATTTAAACATTCTTTCACTGCAGTAGGAAATGGAGAACTCTTCCATATCAAATTCAAGAGCATCTACACTCTGTAGAAGAGTGAACAACATGTTGCAAAATGAGCTGTGTACCATATAGACAAATTAAGCCCTGAACCAACCCCACAACTCACAACCAGAGAAATCTGAGGCTTCAGAGCAACCATGTCAAACTCATGGCCAGCAGACTGCATGCCTCATTTGTTGCTTGCTTCAGAGTGAGTCTCACCTTGAGTCAAACAACTATCTTACTTAGAAGAACCTTTCAAGTATGTTTATCTATAAATAAGGTTTGTCTTTCAGAATATAGGAACTACTACTAGGAACAGACCAATGTAACTGAATATAGGGGGACCCTTCTTCATCTCATTTGCTTTAAATGCCTGAAGTGTTTACTCTTGACTCTTCAGTCTTCATACATATAAAAACCCAGACAGCTTTTACTATTATAAACCATTTTCTGGAAATAATTTGGCATGTGCTATTATCTATAATAATAAAAACATAATATGCTAATTAGACTGGACATCCTTCCAGACATCCTTCTGGATGGCCTTCAGGACGAAGCCGCGGCTGCGAGGGAAGCCGGTGTTGGCAGCAGGGGAAAGGAAGGCCTATTCTTGCATGAATTTCATGCATCAGGCCTCCAGTATCTTAATAATATTCTTTACTTTTGTCAATACACTTAGTACGCTCCCAAACCCAATGCCAAAGGGACTATTAAAATATCCAGGTTACACTTGAGGAAACTGAGGCACAGAGCTATTAGGTAGCCTTGATATTGAGGCCAGGAAGGATTTCATCTCGGAATTTTTTGCTTGTAGTGCTCTTCCTGCATGTCCTCACATCCATGGCCCCATGATATAAGGTTTGTCTAAGTTAAGATGCTTATGTTAAATAAATATGCCATACCAGATTCCTTCTTTTGAAACAACGAACATAGCTTCTTTTCAAAAAAGCAATAGATAAGAGAAAACCTGACAGTTCTGTCATCTCAACTCTTCTTGCTATCCTTCCCAAGTGCCAACCCTATTTGTTTCAAAAACGTTTAAGCAATTCATAACTTAGAGCAGCGATTCTTAAGCACTCCTGTGGTATACTGGTGTGCCGTAAGAATTTTTAAAACAGATCAGACATGGGACTTTTATGCATGCATTTAAGCATAACCAATGGTCACAAAACACGGGGGGTAGGGGAGGCGGGGGGAACGGCAGGGGGGAAAAGAGATATATGTACTAATCTTTGTAAAGCTTTATGTAATAATAATTTTTAAAAAATTTAAAAAAAATGCAATACTTGACTATTTAGTCAGGGGCACTGAACTCTTAGATTGCCAATAAAAAAAAGTAACAATAGCTGCTCTTGTGAAAGAATCACATTTATACCTATTGGCTAAAAATATATTTTTTGGTGTGCCACAGAATTGTAGTAATTAGTTTATGTGTGCTATGAGATGAAAAAGACTGACAATCGCTGACTCTGGAATTCCATTGTTGACTGTCTTATGCCCAGTCATTTTCAAATTAGCCAAGCTTTGTCATTTCACAGGAGTGAAAATGTAAAATAGATAACACTTATAAATAAACATTGGTAATTTCAAACCGTAGCATAAACCTGAAAATTTCTTCTCCCAGATGGATAATTATTTGTACACATCTGGAAGTGGAATCCGCTAAGTGAAGATAGCTGTGGAAGTTGTTAAAACTGAGACAATATGCACACCTTTTTTAGCAGAGCAAAACGGAGTCATTATCAAAATGGAATTTTAATTAAATTGGAAATGGAAATGGAAATTTTCTTTTAAAATGGAAAATGTTAGTTTCCTTTAACAAGTAAAATCTAAATTTATTTAACTGGCTATTTCTTCCACACATTCTCATTAGAGTATTGATTATTATCTGATGAAAAATGGAAAATACATATTATATCCCAACACTCTTTATCAACTTAGGCATATCCCAAAACTCTTTATCAACTAAGAGGCTTGCATAGTTATTCCAGTTCTTAAATGATGACTTTCATTAATGTTTCTCAGAGAAATGAAACAGCATTCTCCATATTATTTTGCATGTAACTAACTGCCTCATCATACCAATTTTCCAAGTTTCAGAACCTATCAATAACCACTTAAATGTTACATCATTAGAGTTTTCTGGGTTCTTGGCATGTTATTAATAATGAAACTATGAGAAATTTCCATCTGGCATTTCTAACACTTTAGGGCATTCTAAAAATAGATCTGAGAAGTCTCACAAGTGCCCCCTTGATCACATGACAGGACTAAGCTCCATGGAGAGATGTCAGTGGAATAGTTTTTCATCTTAAAGGTTTCTTAAAACAGGCTAATTTTCCTACAGGAAGATTTAAAAAATCACGATGACTCATGATAATCAAGAATTTTTTGATGATTGTTGTTTGGAGGGAATATGTTTGTTATAGCTTTGTTGAGGTAAAATTTATATATATATATATATGTATATATACATATAATGTATATATATGTATATATATATGTATAGGCACATACTTATTGTGAATTTGATACATTTGGACATATGTGTATGCCTGTGAGGCTATCACCACAATCAAGATAATAAACATGTCCATCATAATTTTGAAGATATCAATAATGTGAAATTTGGTGATCATTGGATTCTCAGGGTCATCTGGCACTAGTAGGTCATATTTATTGTCTATTGAGTGAATACATGTTCTCTAATTTATTGACACAGTGTTTTTTGAACATTAATGTACTAGCAACCAAACACTGGGCAAAATTTAGGCTTTTAAGTTCCAGCCTTTTTTGAGGAATATCTGAGTGGTGCTTAAGTTGAATACAAGAATCGACAGGTATGAAATCCTCAATATGCCTAGGGTGGCTGAGCAGTCCCTGCAATCGCTCAGAACGTCAGCTCACGCCCCACCATTTCTAAGAAGGAGCAGAGCCTATTTATCCATCCTCTGCGTGGGGTTATTTTCTTCCAATCACATTATTTTATAGACAACGTAGGAAGCAAAAAAAGAAGAAAGCACGTCTTGTTTGAAAAGATGGGTCTACATATGGGAATAATACTATATAAGGCAAGTCACTTCTGAGTTTCCGTTTTTCTGTCAAATATGTTCCACCTTAGCAGAAAGAGCTGTAAAGGGAAAAAAAGAAGCAGAAGCAGCAAGCCTCCTGGAATATCCAACTTCACAAATAAAACAGCAAAATAAATATACGCACAGGCAGCTTCTAATTTGTGTGGCTTTGGCTCAGTGTTTCTGAAAGGAAACAGTTGCTTTTTGCCCTGCCCATGGCATCCCATGTGCCCTCAGTGCTGGTCGGAATGAGGTCTGGTAATCCACCCCCCCAACCCCCTCAGACTTTCCAGTACTCCGCTGCCTTCTGCGCTGCTCTGGACACGACAATGTGAGGACACAGCCTTTAGCCTCCATCTACACCAACACCTGCACCCCCCGCGCAGACCTCCGCCTCCTGCCTCCTGCACAGCCTGACAGTGGTCGCCCTCACATCTGCGGCCCTGAGGATCCCAGCTTCCTTTCTTTGATCCCCAGGACACCCGTCCGGGCTTAACTTTGGGACTTGGGGAGGCGTCTCGCCTAATCAGTCCGGCTCCAGCCGGGGTTTGTTTCCACCTGCGCGTCCTCCTCGGATTCCTCCCCAAATGACATTAAGGTTCCGGTAGATTTGGCTCGTGCTAAGCGGGGCCTGCAGTTGGCAGGCCCGGGGCTGGCGTGCGCCAAGGGCGATCGGCCGAAGCAAGCCATTTCCACCTGCGCGGCCGCGGGCTGGGAGCGGCGAGGCGGCTGCCGGAGGAGGAGGAGGAGGAGGAGCGCAGGCGGCGGGCGGCGAGGGGGCGGGGGCGGGGGAGGAGCTGCGGCCGGGAGCGCGGCGGGCAGCAGCTCGGCCGGAGCGGCGGCGGCGGCGTGGACTCCGCAGCCTCCCGAGCCCCGACTCGCGGCGGGGGCAGCAGCAGGGAGCGCCTGCCGGCCCGGCCGCCGCACCTCCATCCCCCGCGCCGCCGTCGCCGCGCCCGGGACCGCCAGCCATGGCCGCGCCGCCGGATCCCCAGGAGGAGCTGCAGCCGCTGGCCGGCCGCGGGTCCCAGTGGCGTTGGGACCGGGAGGACGGGGAGGACGGAGCGGTGACGCCGAACGGGGCGAGGCCGGCGCCACAGGCGGGGGAGTCCAGCCGGGGGCTGGGCGCCGGGGCCGGGGAAGTGGCGCCCGGAGAACTGGGCTCGAACCCCGCCCGGCCGCCCGTTGCCATGGAAACTGCATCCACAGGTAAGGCGGGCGGGCGCCGCATCCCCGCAAATGCGTGGGGACCGGGTCCCCAGCCCGCCCCCTCCCCGCAGCGCCTCTGCACCTTCCTCGCGCTCCCCCCCTCGCGCACCAATCCCCCCCCCACACACACACCCCGCTTGTCACAGGGGCTATAAATGTTAGCGGATCCGTGGAAACCCTGAATTTCATTTTTTCCAAAGACTTGGAAGACAACAAAATACTATTGACTGTTTTATTTAATGACCATCATTATTCCGGCCTTTAAAACGGCCCTCAGAGGCAAACCTCAGCACCTGGTGCTGGGGCGCCTGTGCACAAGTTTCCTCCTTCTGCCGAGGGCTTGGGGTGCTGGGGGCCTCTTGGCCGGTTGCCCCGATTTGGGGGGTGTGTTTGCAGCGTGCGCGCCAGCGGCTGGGGACGATGACAACGAAGCGACAGGCAGACCCGCTGCCCCTCACCCGGCTCTGTCCCGGGCAGAGAAGTCACTTTAACCGGCCCTTACCCGTTGCCTCCACCAATTGCCACACCCTACTCCCTCACGCACCCCACCCCCCCATCCTTCATTTCTCCCTCTCTCTGCGCAGGAAACAGAAATCCCAGGGTGTGTACGTCTAATTCAGGAGGGACAGCGTTGCCAGAGGGCTGGGGGAGGGGGAGGAGAGGGGGGTGTTGCCTTCCGTTCCCGCTGCACCCATGCAGGGATGCAGGGAGCACTGACTCTTGCAGGGGGTATTGAAACTTGCAGCCCCTTCAAGTGGCGGGCCAGGCTGTGGTGTGACCCCACTTGGGCGGTGAGTGGGCGAGGTTCAGCTCACCAGCAGTCTGGACTCTCCCCGGCTTTGGAAAATTGCCCTGGGTTCAGCCTCCCATGGCTTGTCTCCCCCACTTCTGAACCAGAGTGCTAGGGTGGCCAGGGGGACCAGGGGGTCTGGCACATCCTGGCCAAGGGCTGCGGGAGGCGTTTGGGGAGGATCGCCCGGCGGGGAGCGCTGTTTTTCTAGGGCCTGCGAAGAGGGTGCTGCGTTGTGTGCTCTGAGAAAGCTTTGTGGTGGTGGAATGGGAGTGAGTAGTTTTGGAAATGTAGCTTTCCCAGGCTTGCAGTGGTGGCGCTCCCAGCGCAGGGGAAAGGCAGCGGGACTGGCCTTCACACTGGGCAGCTGATTTAGGGGAACCCCTTTCTTCAGCCACCACCTCTTACTGGTCGCCTGGCGTGGCCTTAGGCAGCTTTAACTCTGCTCCAGTGCAAGATCTGAGCTGAGAGAAGGAGGCTTGGGGAGTGCGTTGAATAAAATGACAACATTCTGAAGGGAAGAGAAAAAGAGACCATCTTACAAGAAAAAAAAAAAAAAAAAAAAAAAGAAGAAGAAAGACTTAAATCTGAAAAACCCATTTGTCCTATGTTATTTATTATATGAGAGGTTGGGGGTGGGGGTGGGAGGTCAGGGGAGAGGATAAGACTAAGATGGCTGCCTAGCCTGTCTTTCAACTTCTTCGCCTAAGTAAAGTGAAAACAAAACTCTTTCTAATTGCAAAATAAGATGGCAAAGATAATAGGTAAATAAAGGTACTACGTTTTTTGTTGGGTTACCATTACCATTCTTTGATGAGGGTAGCTCATGGTTCAGAACCTTTATCCACCATCATGAAAATAAATTATTTCTTTATAGACATGGCCTACCTCCCATTAGTGTCTCCAGGGTTGGGTGAGTTTGGGAAAGGAAGCCGTGTGCCCCGTGTTCAGTAACATACTATTCGCTAAAATGAGTTGCTGTTTATACAGTGTTTAGAACACCTCCCGCTGTCACAAAGCAGGCATTTGCACTTTTCAACATCATAATTATTACTGTAGAAATGTTGGACTTTGTTAGCTGTCACAGGGGTTTCCTATCCTAGGCAACAAATACATTAATAAAATCAAACATGATGTTAAGTCTGGATGGGAGGAAAATGATGGGAGGGAACAGGAGCACTTATTTTATAGAGATAAAATCTTACAGTACATATTTATATAGAATTTTTTAGTTTGTTATTTTGGAAGGAATTCCTCATATAACTGTCTATTGTTTAATGTTTTAAACATGTATGTCTCTTATTTGGTAGGCTGCATGGACTGTTATAAGAGACCCAGATGCCAAAAATGATACCTAAGTACATAACTAGATCTTGCAAAATACAAATAGAATCTGGGCCTGTTATTTTGGCAGTTCTATTGCTATAAGCAAAGTCAGCAGGTGTATCTTTAACTTTATCAGACATAAAGTCCAGAGGAAGCCTATGAAATACAGTTTACCTTTTTTAAAAAATATATTTTATTGATTTGTTTACAGAGAGGAAAGATGAGGGACAGAGAGCTAGAAACATCGATGAGAGAGTAACATCAATGAGCTGCCTCCTGTGCACCCCCCACCGGGGATATGCCCGCAACCAAGGCACATGCCCTTGACCGGAATCGAGCCCGGGACCCCTCAGTCCACAGGTGGACGCTCTATCCACGGAGCCAAACCGGTCAGGGCAACACAGTTTACCTTTTTAAGAGAATGGTGCTCTTTGGGACTCAAATCAAACTAGGAAGTAAATTAGATTTTGTCCTAATGCACTGTAAACAGATTTTGTTTCTTTTTCAGAAGGAATCATACAATGTAAGGCAGGTATTGATGTTTTAAAAACTCTATTTTTTCTGAAAAACACCACCAATCATGTCATCTGGACAGAGATTCTATCATTTATTTTTACACATTAATGATAATTAAAGTTTTTAAAGAAACATTTCCAAAAATATCTTTCAGTAGTGTCCTAAAATGAATACGTGTTTAAACATCATTAAAGCCGCACTATGACACTTTCATCGGTACACCCATTTTTAGGTAGTCTTATTGCTTCTGTCCCTTTTGTGGTACCACACTCTTAATGGAAAGTAACGCTTTCTTTAATTTTTCATGTTTAAATTTATAATGGGCATGCAACATGATGTCTGTTGCCAAGGGAACGTTTAATACCCCACGTGTAGGCTACCGCATGTTGGAGCTGTTCATAGGAATCAGTGGCATCATCTAATAACTTTATACAAAGGATGCTAAGAGCAACTGGTGTTTTTTTTTCATGATCTGTTATTCCTGGAAACGATTCGAGAGGAGCACACAATAACACAAGGATAGGAGAATGGCTCTTTGTTTAAAGGGAGAATTTAAAATAGACCATTTGATCCAAATGCAGTGGTAAGAAGTTAACTCAGTGGCTGACTTGGACATTAACTCATTGACTGCTCATGCTTAGAGGGGAAAATAAAGAACAAAGTAATAAATGGTGTAGAGAAATCAGTCCAATAAGATTTGTTTCAGTAATACTGAGTTATAGATAATTTGACTGAAATTTCAGATCATTGGTAAAAAAGAGATTTTCCTAATTTACCTTCTACTTGGACCACAGTGCTCATAAATTTATATTTTTCAAATGCTGACTGCGATACTCTATTAGAAAAACTATTCTTAGTCTATAGTCATTTAAATAGCTTTCAGAATGATTATATATCTATGTTTATATCATTTAATATAATACACTGAACAGTACACATTACCAATAATCTAAACTTCATGTGGAGGTTGGATTGACTGTCTTCATTTGTGGATATGTTTGATAGACGTGTGTACACTTTGATTTGGAGTCATTCCCAGTAATCCTCTTCAGGAGGCATAATCTCAATCTTCTGTCTTCTTTCACCTTTTGAGAAAACATCTCTTCTATTGAAATGGGAAAGAACACCTCATTTGCTTTTAGAATATGTTACAGACCATATGAGAAGAATAAAAGAGTTTCTAATGCACTTTATTTCTCTGGATATAGCCTCTGGATATAATAACATTTCTGGCAGTAAGTGCACTATATATCCTTTGATATAGGGATTGAAATTAGGTTAAATTAAAATGTAGAAAAAAGTCACATATCCTAAAATACATAGATAAATTTTATTAAGGCTTTCAGCATAATTTCCTCTTCATGAACTTACTCTTCCAGGAAACTCATCCTGCTCATTGCTCCTGCAATATACTATAGGCCTTCCTGCCCCCTTCTTTTTTTCTAGGCTGTCCATGTACTTCTTATTCTGAGGGCTTGGAGAAGAGTTGTGGATTACCTTGCTCAATATTCGGTCCATCCTGGATAGCACAGATTATGGGAAGTTTTTATTATCAATTCAATTTAGTCAACATTTATTGAATGCCTCCTTTGGATAAGAATCTGTGCTAAACACAGGTTGTGGTTTCCTACAACATGTGCATCTTTCTGTTTCATACTAGTATATATTTTAGTTAAACACTTGCTTTTGTGTCACTTTTTATTGTTCTCATTCTCAAGTCATTGCTCGAAGCTAGACTATAAGGGCATTGTAATAATCTAACGAGCCCAGATTGCTCAGATAATATAGCTGAGGGGGAGAGGAAGGGAGATAAAATCTATCTATCTGTCTATCTAATTCTATTATTTTCATAAAAATAGCTGTGGCTGAATATTACTCAAAGATCTGTGGATTAGTTAGTTGTGCTTTTCTTTTAAAGTTAAAATAAATGACTAAGGGAGCTTTGGAAAAGGTACTGTAAAGTATAGAGGGCAGTGAAAGAACGGGTGTTTGAGATGGGTTAAGAAGGGGATACAGTCATTGAGGGGAGTGGGACACTGAGATGGAGTGGAGGACAAGGTCATTGGAGGAGTGGAGTCCAAAAAAAACGGCAAGACCAGGAGTGAAATAATTACCTCTATGATTACTGATATGACAAAGAACCATGGCAGAGATTGGAGAGTGACAGTGAACCAGGTGCTGATATCTTTAGAAAAGGACAGGGCTGCCTGGGCTTAAAAGCTAGGGATTTCTAGAGGGGAGGGACAAATAGTTGCCTGTAAAATTTTCAACTGTAAATGTGAAGTCCCAACTATAGGTCCCACAGTCTCTATTTAATATGTGCAGAACTTAGGAGACTCTACTTAAAATAGTTTGTTGTGGGGGATGGGAACGTTGAGGGTTGTAATTAACTAAATATGAGCTAGTGCTATGGTGCAATTACTAAAATAGCTTATGTAATTTTAGGTAGTATTAATAGAAAGTCTTGGGTGCACATTAGAAGAGGTGGTTTCCCTAGATTCTGTTCTAGGCGGGTCAACATCAGAGTCTTGTACTAAACGATGTGAGCCATACTTCCTTCTTGTGATGTTAGTGAGCTATAAAAGGGTGAGGGCAAGGTGACTAGATTGGTGAGGCTTCTAGAGAAAATGCCACTTGAGAAATGGCTGAAGAAATTAAGAATTTTTAGCCAGAAGAAAAGAAGAACTAAAGGAGATCTGAGAGTTAAGTTCACTCACTAGAAAAACTCCTATGAAGCAAAGAAAGACTTGCCCTCAGTGATTTTGCAGGGCAGAGCTGGGACTGGAAGGTAAATCAGGAGCCGATTTCTGTGTAATGGAGAAAGTTGTCATAATTAGGACCACTCAGAAAAGTAATAGGTCTCCCAGGTACTGATTTTCAAGTAAAAGCAAACTTGTGTTTACTAGGAGAAATTTAGAAAGAAAGATGTTAATTACACCAAGATCTTTATATCTTCCTAAAATAAAACAGTACTCTAACTTTACAGTGTGGTTGTTAACATGGGCATATTTCTCAAAAGTGATCAGCACACTAATGAAATCAGAAATAGTGTACATAGTAAAAACCATAGTTAACTTCAAATTGACTACCTTAAATGCACTCGACAAAATCATGGCCTTCTTTAAATTCTTCTCTAGTTCTCCATTGTTGAAAAAACTCCATAATGTAACAGATTTGTTTCTTAAGAACTGCACAATTTAGGTGGGTTATTAACCTAAATGTGAAACGTATCTGGAAGCATCTCTTTTATTCTGTTTCCTCAACTATCGTTTTCATTTTTTCTATTGTATTTAATTCCATAAATATTCAACATATTCTAAAATGTTTTGGAAATTCATTAAACAATTCTGTAAAGCTAAAAGCATCATTTGAATCCCTGTTTACTTCTCTGCCTTCCTATCTGTATATTTATGTCAGATTATTCATTATAAAATCATATTTTTTAGTTTGCCTAATGAATTACATTTTCACTGGAACAGTTCTGCATTCTAACTTTTGCATCCAATCTATAAATGGATTTTTCAAATTCATCTACTGAATGAGATTATTATAAAACCAGTTATAGACCAACTTTTTGCTTCTGGAATGTGAGGAATTATTGAGTATCTCATGTTCTTCAAAATACCTAGAATTTGTTTTATGCTTAGCAAATCTTTTAAAAAAAATAACAACTCTTAGATAACAGAAAATTTTGTGTATTCAAGTTATTGCTGATCTATTGATGAGCATAAGAATAAACACCTGTGTCTTGTCTACCTTTGGCATGACTTTTTCAACTGATCATGAAAAATCAAGGCTTCTCAAAATATGATCTATATCCTACATGCTTCAAGATCCCATGAGGTGACCCACAGACCTCAACCCAGGGAAACAGGCCTGACAAATGCATGCTAAAACTTTAAGATGCAACGATTTATTGAACCTCCTCCTTATGCTTGGCATTTTTGCGAGGAGTCGTGGGGAACAGAAGAGCATGAACTATACCCCCTTTCCTCCATTTCTCTTGAGCTTACTGTCATATAAAGCAAAAATAAACTACTGGAGTCAAAGAACAGCATGGTGCTTGGATAGATGGTGCAAGCTGTAAGTGCTGCAGGAATTTTTATGATTTTATGGGTTCCAGAATACGTGGTCTCTTGGAAGAGGTGAAGTGTAACTTACACCTAAAGGGTGGATAAACTAGGGATAAGCAGAAGGGAGCAGAAAGGCAGTTTAGCAATAAGGCTTAACCTGCCCAGACGGATAAAGGGAGATAGGTTAGGAGGGTGGGAGGGGGTGGGGGTGGGGGTGAGGGAGCTGGAAAGCTACATATGAGACTCTAGACTCCTTGTTGATGGATTATGGGCACTTTGAAGTTGTATATGTGGGGGAAGTAATATAAAGCTGTGTTAAGGAAGATTGGTGCAACAGTGCTTAGAAGATGAGCTCAATGAGAGGTGGGATCTTGAAACCTGCATATTTTGCTGAAAGACAGCTGACCCAATAGCATCAGTTTTAGGGCCTTAAATAAGTAACTGTGGGAAGGAAGAGGCAGAAAAATGAGTGTCTTTACAAGAACATCCAGTAGAACTTGGTGACTGACAGTATATGGGGGATGAGGAGAGGAATGAATCAGCTCTAACGTCTGTACGCTGTGGCTGGGCAAATGCTGGTACTACAGAGGGGGACCTGGTTATAGAGGTGAGGATAACGAATTCATTTTTAGTCATATGAGGCTTCAAATGGTAGAAAGCCATGTGAGTGGAAATAGCCACTTGGCATTGTAGATAAAGGAGTAGATTTTGGAAATGAAAATATACTTATGTTGGTATAGATTTAGAAAGTTAGAAGAGCAGCCACAGAATAAATTAGGTTTTTGAAAGAATCTGTAGTATGGGAAGAACAGAGGGCCAACAACAGAGCACGTCCTCCTAGTTTCTTACTAAGTGAGTGGCATTAGGCATGTTATTTAACCTCTCTGAGCCTCAGATTCTGTAGTAAGTACAAGACTAGATCAGGGAGGGTAACTGGCAATCAAATGGTAACTATTCGTTTTAGTATCATGGAAGCTAAGATAGCCTGGCATGGAATGAACTCTGACTGAGAAGGCAGATTTTTCTAGTATTTGCTTTGGAATCTAGCATCGTGTCAATGTGGGCACATCTGCTTTATGTCTCAGTTTCTTCATATGTACAACAGGGATGGTACTGTTGTCCTGGCTGTCTTACAGAGAGCTATTGTGAAGGTGAAATGAAGTAACATGAGGAGGTACATACAAATTGCAAATAACTATATATTTTCAATATATTGATACTTGGAAGACAGTTGAGCACTGTCAGATGCAAAAGAGGTCTAGGAGAACAAAGATGGAGAAAAAAGCATACTACATCATTGGTTTAATAGAAAATGCTTGCTTGGTCATTAGGACCTCAGCAAATAACTATGAGCGGGAAATGGCAAGAGAGCAAGGAGGAATGGGAGTGAGGAGAATTCAGTTCTGGCAGTCCACACTGGAAGATATTTTTGGCTCTGAGGAGAACAGTTGGAGGGATGTCCAGCTCCATTCCTCATGTTTTCAAGAGTGATCTGTGACTGGAACAGAGCTGAGGTGTGCCTGTTGGGCCAGCTGGAGGGAGGGGGCAGCAGATGGGGTCTATTCTGATTCTCCTGCTTAGTGGAAGCAATGGCCACAGGAAGCTGTCCCAGGTATGCATGGAAGTCAGCCTGGAGGAGGCTGCCTTTCTCATAGAGAGGGCATGGCAGTGAAAGCCAGCCCCAGCACCCCACCTCCCACTGTGTGGGCTCATAGGTATCTGCAGACTAGTATATAGCTCTGTAGGTTAGGTCTTTCAGAAGTAGACTAACCCTTCTGTTTCCTTGTCCCTCCCTCTAGCAGCTAAAAACTCTGGGCATTGTAACATGAGATAAACATAAAAAAGACTGTGTAGCCAAAGTTGCATATTTATAAGGCAGTAACCTATATGAAAACCTGTCTGCACTAAAGTGTGAGAGAGAAGCAGTGTGAAGGATGGCCACTAAAAGTTGGAATGATAGAACTTAAGAATCCATTGGAATCTCAACCAAAAGAAACAGTTACATTTACAAGGTGGACATTTAACAGGGATAATTGCAATAGGATCCTTAAACAAACTGCATGAACAGAATTGGAGGATCATGGCGCAACTGTAGAACAGATAAAGAAAAAATTATAGGAGTTTTTGGGAGAACCAACTGCCCTCAGGTGATGAACTGTTAGTCTGGTTAACAGAACAAGGATGTGAGAGTTGCACTTGGCTCTGGGAGGGCCCAGCACGTTGGACTGGCAGAGTTCTGAGTGCACTGAGAGCTCCGTGGTGCAGATGGTGGAAAGGACTGAGGATTTACACCTGGCATAAGAGAAGTTAGGAAGGGTCATGACAGCTGTCTAAATAAAAAAAAATGAAGGCCTGTCAAGTGGCATAGGGGCTGGATATGTTCTGTGTGACTCTGCAGGGTGGAGCTCTGGTCAATCAGAAGCTAAGCTACAAAATATGAAAATAGTCTAGACTGCCTCATGGTGGTGAGTTTCTTGTCACAGGAGGTATGTTACATATCTACAGACTAGTATATAGCTCTGTAGGTTAAGTCTTTCATAAGTAGACCAGCATAGTTTGGCTGATCATTTACATGACATAAGGGATATAATAGAGAGGATATATTAGACTAGTAATTTGTTTTGTTTTGTTTTGTTTTTTTAACATATCTTTATTGTTTAGATTATTATAGTTGTTCCTCTTCCCCCCCCATAGGTGCCGTCCATCCAGTTCCCATCCCACCCCCTGCCCTTGCCTCCCCACCGACACACACTGTCCTTGTCCATTGGTGTACGATTTTTGTCCAGTCTCTTCCCTTACCCCCCACACCTCCTTCTCCCTGAGAATTGTCAGTCCCTTTCTTTTGGAGGTGCCCAGAAGAGGCACAGCTTTGAAGCAATGCCCCTGATTCTATTCTATTCGCCAGTTTATTCTGTTTGTCAGATTTTTTATTCACTTGATTTTTAGATTCACTTACTGATAGATATGTATTTGTTGTCACTTTGTTGTTCATAATTTCTATCTTTACTTTTTTCTTCTTCCTCCTCTTCTTAAAGAATACCCTTCAGCATTTCATATAATACTGGTTTGGTGGTGATGAACTCCTTTAGCTTTTTCTTATATGTGAAGCTCTTTATCTGACCTTCAATTCTAAATGATAGCTTTGCTGGGTAGAGTAATCTTGGTTGTAGATTCTTGCTGTTCATCACTTTGAATATTTCTTGGCACTCCCTTCTGGCCTGCATAATTTCTGTTGAAAAATCAGCTGACAGTCATATGAGTACTCCCTTGTAGGTAACTAACTGTTTTTCTCTTGCTGCTTTTAAGATTCTCTCTTGTCTTTTGCCCTTGGTATTTTAATTATGATGTGTCTTTGTGTGATCCTCTTTGGATTCCTTTTGTTTGGGGTTCTCTGCACTTCCTGGACTTGTAAGTCTATTTCTTTCACCAGGTAGGGGAAGTTTTCTGTCATTATTTCTTCTAATAGGTTTTCAATATCTTGCTCTCTCTCTTTTTCTGGCACCCCTATAATTCAGATGTTGGTACACTTGAAGTTGTCCCAGAGGCTCCTTGTATGTTTTTGTATTCTTTTTTCCTTTTGCTTTTCTGGTTGGGTGTTTTTTGCTTCTTCGTATTTCAAATCTTTGACTTGATTCTTGTGAACCTCTAGTCTGCTGTTGGATCTCTGTATATTATTCTTTATTTCAGTCAGTGTATGCTTAATTTCTAATTGGTCCTTTTTCATATCCTTGAGGGTCTCACTAAATTTCTTGGAGGTTTCTAGAAGATTTTTGAGTAACTTTATAGCTGTGGTTTTGAACTCTATATCCAGTAGTTTGCTTTCTTTCATTTCTTTCATTTGTGATATGTTTCTTTGTCTCTGCATTTTGGCTGCTTCCCTGTGTTGATAGAGTGGCTTTGTGTGTTAGGTGTCCTATAGGGCCCAGTGGCTCAGCCTATCCTGTCACGTGGGGTGGATGCTCTTGGTGCACCCCTTTGTGGGCTGTGTGCACAGTCTTGTTGTAGTTAAGCCTTGATTGATGTTGGTATCACTGGAGGAATTGACTTCCAGTACAATTGGCTGTGAGGACCAATTGTGTCTACAATGGGAGAACTTCTGTGCTGGAGACACCCTTGCTTCAGTGGGGCTTTGGCACTCACTGTGTCTGCCCCCTGAGTGTGTCTCTTACGGATGTAAAGAGTTGTAATCTGGATGGTCTCATTCTGACCACTGGGTATACTTGCTCTTGGATCTCCAAGGAGGTGCAAAGTCATCCACTGCCTGAGGCCACCCAGCAGGAGCTACAGAAAGATCTGCAGATTCCTCCTCTTTGTCTGAGGTTTGGAGGTTCCCAGATGAGGCACAACTGTGAAGCAATGTGGGCTGCTGAGGAGCCTTAGGCCTTCTTTTGGAAGCTCTGGGGTTCTCTGACCCAGCTGCAGTTTCACAGGTTTTTAGGCAGAGAAAGTCCAAGTCATTCATATGTGAAAGCCTCTGTGCACAGCTTGGGTGGGGTTGTGAATTGAGTGAGGCAGGATCTCAGGGAATCACCAGGGTGGAGCAAATAGCAATGGTTGCCCATTGGCCTGCCCCTGATAGGTCCCTGAGTCTCTGTGTCCCTTGTCCCTGTGCAGGAACAATTACCGCTGCAAGCACCTCTGCAAGAAAGCAGCCCTGACGTTCCAGCCCAATGCCAGACAGTCCAGTTTCTCTCCATATGAGTCTGGGTCCCCAGATTCTCACCTGAACTGGAGTTCAGAGCAGTTGGGAGTTTGTATCTCCCTCCTGATTGAAAAAGACAACAGCAGTGTACCCAGCTGCCAGCCCCTTTCACACATGCCTCTGCACCTCTGCACTTCCACCCTCTGCACCTCCTACCGGACTCAATGCGCTTTTCTCTTTCTTTCTAGTTGTAGAATTTCCACTCAGCCAGCCTTCCTGTGGTTCTGGATGATATTCTTTTGTCTTTTAGTTGTAGTTTTAATGTGATTGTGCACAGCAGCAAGTTCAGGTGTTTACCTATGCCGCCATCTTGGTTCCTCCCTTAGACTAGTAATTTTTTATCTTTTCAAGATCACAGACCCCCTTGGAGAAATGGATGAAAGCTTTGGAATCTCTGCCTAGGAAAATGCACTTACAAACACCATTTTTTACACAAATTCTGGGATTTTTCAGAGGCTTTTCATGGATGGAAGAATTGAATAACTTTCTATTTCTTAGAAATCAATAATTCCAGCTACTCTCATATAGACTGCTGTTTACACAGGAGTGGTAGTTTTATGGTTCAATGAAATCTCACTGAATCATTTATTTGTTTATTTAACAAATATTAAATATTTATTATATGTATGTGTTTGCATACACACAGGTATGTGGTAAAGTAGGTGACACTTAAATACACAACCAGGATATAAAAATAAATGCAGCCAAATAACAATATAGTCAAACTATGAGGAAGAACAGTCTAAATTAAGGAAAAAGTCTACATTCTATAAATGCTGTTTTATTAGTTTCAAGAATATTCTGTAATGGACTTTTTGGCCTTCAAAGTGTTTCTGAGCCGAGCTTCTTCCAAACTGGCTATTGTGAAGTGGGAGAATGTTTATGGGCTTGGAGACATACATTGATCCCAGTCTCAGCTCTTCCAATGCCAGTTGCTAGTCTGAACTCTATGGCAAGAGCTAAATGGTGGGTCTTCGAGGACTTTTAGTGTCCAGAGAAGTGATGTGTCTATTCACTCTACATTTCTGTGTATATGTTAGTCATTGCTAAAATTTTTGAAACCAGTTGTTACTTTAGGCAACATCCACTAACTGTTGTTATCGGGAGATGCTTGGGGTGGGGAAGATGTTAATTCTTCCTGTAATACCTATCAGCCATGTAGAGCCACAATAAATAAATAAATATATAAATAAGTAAGTAAACAAATAAATAACACCTGATGTGGACAATTAATGTTTTTTTCAATTTTATGTAAAGTGTGCATACTATAATTTTTAAAAATCTATACAACCTTGATTTATGTATGAGCACATCATCAAAGTAAAGACAGAGGGCTTCCTATACAAAGTCGGTTTCAAAGTAAGCCCACTGGCTTCTATTCCAACCATACTCTAAGAGCATTTAAATATAGAAACTTTGGAGTTGCCACTACTTAGCATGCTATTAATCTGTTTAGCAAGCTTTTGTTATTAATAATACAAGAGTAAATTGCAATCCAGTATGTTTACATTATCAGAACTGAATTTGTGTGAGTTATTTTTTAAATTGGATCCATGACCTTAGAGATGTGCTTTTATTTTATTTTCCAGAAGTGTGGGAAAGAACAAACGCCTAGTAGTATTTCCCAGAAATTGTATAATCTTTTAAAGGCCCAGCAGTTCCTGTTTATAATTTGGATGTTTACATACCAGAAGTCTTAGAAGTAAGAATTGGTTTTGTTTGTGTGAATAATGTTGAGGAATTAAAAAATACTTTTAAAGAGAGGTGATGTACTGTTTAGAGAATTAAGGCCCAGAAATATCCTGTCTTGAAGGCAAATGTGTGCCAGGAATAGGGAACTATTGGTAGTTGTCCCTCAAGGCTATTGATGTTTCCTTTTTTGTGTGTGTGTGTAGTGATCTGCTCTGTGCTTGGTACTTACTAGTATTTAACCATTACAGTAATTCCCAAGAACATTGGTTTTTAAAAGAAACCTTTATCAACTGGTCAATAACAAAAGCTCTTTCATTCTGCAGGTAGGGGACATCAAGGTCAACTGTTACCTGTACTACTTAACATTTAATGATTGTATTTCCACTGTGATGATTCATGTGAAAATGTCTTTTGGATATTGAATTGGATTGATATGATCTATTGTATAATATCTTGTGAAACATAACTTTCAGTTCATGAAAGGGGAAGTTGGTACATAGGTGGATCACAAGAACCCAGACTCTCAAGTCTCATGCTTTCGTACCACACTGCCTGTTTGCCAAGGAACTACACCATAAGGAAAAATAAAACTGTCTTACAAGGTAACTATCAGGTTATGGTAACTATCAGCTTTATCCTCCAGAGAGAAAAGGGAGTTTTAGGAGGATACTTAGCTGGAGAGACAGGAGAAGAGACATAAAGGAGAGAGGTGAATGTGGAAAAGAGAGAGGGCAATGGGGAGGAATGGGGAGGGAGCGAGAAAGTTTCACCCCAGGAATGGACACAAATAGGAAAAAAAGGGCAATTAAAAGAATACATGAAAAAGGGGAAATGAGAGTTAAGGAAAAGTACCCAGAGGGTGGGAGGCCTTTTGAGGAAGCAAAATAAATTACTCTATATAATAAAAGAGAAACATGCAAATTGACTGTCCCTTCACTATGCTCACCAGCCAATCAAGAGTGGATATGCAAATTAGCCTGACAAAGATGGCGGGTTAATTTGTATACACAGGTGCCAGGCAGAGAGCAGAAGCGGGAGAGCTGGCAGCTTGGGGAGACATGGCTTCCTCGGTCACTCCCTTGATGGAACCTGGCTCCCTCAGTCACCGAGTGGAGAGCAGAGCAGGAGAGCCGGAGGCTTGGGAGGCCATAGCTCCCTCGATCATTCCCAGGAATTCTGGGAATAGTAGTTCTGATGGCAGTCCTAGGACCGGAAGCAGAAGCCCAAAGCAAGGGAGCACCAGGAATGCTGAGAATCATAGTTCTGGTGGCAGACGGATCTAGACACTAAAGCAAAGTAAGCCTGGAGCAAGTTACTGTTGTGGTAGGGGATGGAGGGAAAGCAAAGGTGAGAGATATAAGTAAAATCAGAGTGTCTAGGAAAAATTAAAGGGAAGATTTCCTAAAACTTCCAGGAAATCTCCACCAATGAAGCAAAGAAAAAAAAATGCCTCTATTATTCTGTGGGCAACAAACCAAACTCGGTTGGGGGGGGTCTCAGACAATTCACTCATATGATTGCAAAGACAGACAGAAACTCCCGGATTGGAGAGGGCTTCCCTGAGGGCTCCCAGATTGGAGAGGTTGCAGGTCGAGCTGAGAGGCTCCCCCTATCCCTTAACCACCCCCCCTTCCCCCGCCGTGCACAAATCTGCATGCACTTGGCCCTTAGTCTACACTAATAAAAGAGAAACATGCAAATTGGTGTCATTCCACTATGCCCACCAGCTAATCAGAGTGACTATGCAAATTAACCCAACAAAGATGGTGGCTAATTTGCATACACAGGCGCAGAATGAAGACTAAAGGCTCTGGCCAGAGTGAAGACTAAAGACTGAAGAGGCTTGGCTTCTCTGCTGCAGCCAGACCAAAGGCCGTGGTCCCGGGTGCCAGAGGAAAACTGGTGCCGGCAGCCAGGGGAAGGAAGGCCTATTGTGTGAATCTTCGTGCAATGGGCCTCTAATTATATATATAAAAACCTAACTGACCAGCCAACTAGCTGACCGTCCAGCCATCCAACTGGTAGCTATGATGTGCACTGACCACCCGGGGGCAGACCCTCAACGCAGGAGCTTCTGAGTTGCAGTGACTTGGCAGCTGCGGTTCTCGGGTGACTCACCTGGAACCAGAGAGAAGGGAGCCTGATTCCAGGGAGCATCACCTGAGAATCACCCTCTCACAATCTGGGACTACTCTAGTCCATTGGCTCCCCACTTTGGGAATGGCTCCCCACCAGGTCTCTAGCGCATTGCAGAGGTTGTGGATCTGGCCCTTCCAGAAACTTTTCAACTAGATTAGCTAAATGATGAGACGTGCAGGACCTACTGGCTGCGGCCCCAAAATCTGGTGCCCACACCCGCCCATCCAGTTAATATCGATTTCCAGTGAAAGCAGTGAATTTTCCCACTCTCGGCTGGGAAACCAGCCGCAGCTTCCCTCCTTCCAGGTGTACAGTAGCACCAGCAGGCAACCTCCAGGGAGGAAAGGAGGCAAAAGAGCAGCTCAGGGGGGAAGAAGGAGGTTCCCGTCATCACAGGATTCTATCTGGGCAGAAGGGCCTGGGCATGAGCCTGACATTGAGCAGGGTCCTGCCCTAGGCTGAATAGATTCCAGGCTAAGTAAATCCTGCATTTTGCAGGATTCCAGGCTAAGTAAATAATTGCATTTTGCAGCTAAATGTCCATAAGTTGTCAGTTACCACCAAACTTAGGGTAAAGCGAAATGAAAGAAGCGAGACAGATACAGAGAGAAAATGGCATTGTATTGGGAGGAGAGAGGAGGGAGCCCGATTCCAAGGTGGGTCATCCAAGAACCACCCTCTCGCAATCTGGGTCCCCTTGGGGGATGTCAGAGAGCTGGTTTTGGCCTGATTTCTGCAGGGCAGGCCAAGGGACCCCACGGGTGCACAAATCCTCTAGTATGTGTATAAATGGATTTGTAAAAACAACAACAATAAAAAAACAAAAGAAGAAGAAGAGAAGTAGATAACAAAGTTTTCCTAAATTCTAGAATCTACAGTGAGTGAGACCAGGGTTCTTGGCTTTACTTCCCTGTGAAATTGTAATTCACATCTTTACAATTGTTTCGATCCCCTGGGGGTAAGGGGTTGGAGTTGTTCTCTGGGTGTTCTGTGAGGGCTTCCCAGAGCTTTCTCACCCCCAGGTTGAATGAAATCAAGTGATGGGCTGAGTCAGGCCCATATGTAGGCCAAAATGTTTCTTCCTCTCTCAGATTTTCCAAAGGACTCACATTAACTTTATCTAAATGGAGAATAATTTAGCTCAGGGTTTTCCCTCAAATATAAGGGACTAGAGGCCCAGTGCACAAATTCGTGCATGGGTGGGGTCCAGCCAGCCCGGCCCCAATCAGGGTGGACGGGGGCTGGGCCTATTGGGAGGGGGAGATGGTGGGAGGCTGGCTGGGGGAAGGGGCCACAGGCAATTGGCCAGCGGGCCCCTCCCCCAATTGGGGTTGGGAGGCCAATTGGGGGTGGGACCAGCCATGGGGAGGGGCCATGGTGGTTGGCTGGCCGGCCCTGACCCTGATAGGGGGGTCGGATCTGAGGTGGAACTGGGCAGGGGGAGGGGCTGCAGGAGATTAGCCAGCTGGCCTCACCCCCTATTTTGGTGGGGATGCAATCAGGGGCGGGCAGGTGGGGGGGAGGGGCTGTAGGCCTATTGTTGTGGGGCGGGCTGATTGGGGGTGGGGCTGGCCAGGGGGAAGGGAGGGGGCATTTGGCCACTGGCCCACTCTTGATCTGGGTGAGAGAGTCCCATCAGGGGCAGGCCGGCAGGGAGAATGCCTCACAGGTTGGCCAACTGGCCCCACCTCCTGATCAGTGGGTTCACTGGCCACAGTGGGTGTCATAGCAACCAGTCGTTGTGGTTCCGTTTGCTTGCTGGCTTTTTGTATGTATAGATTATTTGTTAAGTCTTCTCCTCTGCACAACTGGCATTGAGATTCACAAATGCAGTGGTTTGGAGAGCAACATCAGGGAATTAACTGGTTTTTCCTTTACCATATTCCAGTGTAAAAATGTACTCTATGCTTTGATTGGGGGAATGGAGATAGTTAAGACAAAGGGAGGAAATAGATAAAAGTGAAAGAAGTTAACATTTATTCAGTCCCTAGTGACAGGCCACCAGGCACTGCAATAAACATTTTATATACCCGTTAAAATTGTCTTTAGGATCCTGTGGCCTATTGAATATGTGGCAGAGGCTGCACTACCATTTGGTTAATCTGAGTAGTTGTGACAGTTCATGTTCATGATCCTGTTTATTTGTTTCCAGCCACAACATAAACTAGACATGGAAAGGAGTCTTCCATGGAGATCCCACTAGGTTGAGCAGGATGAGGGACCAGATGTTGGAGTTCAAGGCCTAGCTAATAACACAGGTGCATTTTCAAGAATGTTTTTTTAAACCACAGTCTTCTTAGGGTCCTATTAAAATAGTCAGCTAAGCCCTAGCTAGTTTGGCTCAGTGGATAGAAGGTTGGTCCTCGGACTAAAGGGTTCTGGGTTCAATTCCAGTCAAGGGCATGTACCTCGGTTGCAGGCTCGTTTCCTGGCCTGGGTCAGGGCATGTGTGGGAAGCAACCAACCAATGTGTGTCTCTCACATCGATCTTTCCATTTCTATCTCTCCCTCTCTCTTCCACTCTCTAAAAATCAATGGGAAAATATCCTTGGGTGAGGATTAACAACAACAACAAAACAAAATAGTCAGCTAAGAATTTGGGGTCCTTCCTGTCTTTTCATCAATTATGATTTTCTTATATGTCCTTGTTCATATTGTACCGAATGCATTAATGTTTCTTTCTCTATAGACTGTCCCCTGAGGTAGGAGATTGGCCGGCCGGCCCCACCCCCTACCTCCAGTAGTCTCTATAATCCCTAGCAGAGAGTCAAATCAGTGTCAGAATTTCATCATTTGATGATTTCCTTTTTTTTTCTTTGATT
Organism: Murina feae; assembly: GCA_004026665.1. Taxonomy (NCBI): domain Eukaryota; kingdom Metazoa; phylum Chordata; class Mammalia; order Chiroptera; family Vespertilionidae; genus Murina; species Murina feae. Next base: position 49,282 of record PVJC01002445.1, on the reverse strand, counting down.
ACATAAAAAGATCTTAATACCATATTGGGATTATAACACATTTTATAAGACTATTCACAGAATAGTTTGTGAATCAATGACTATTTAAAGATTTTAGAAGTAGGACTTGACTCTTTTATGTGTAACTCATGTGACCAATATTAAGTCAATTGCAATGTAAATTCTTCCATTTGTATAAGAATAGCAGCAAAAATTTTTCAAATGTCAAACCACTTTGAACTTTTAAAAATACTCTAGAGTGCTAACTTAAAAATAAAAAAAAACAATTCTAGGCAGTTATTAAAACTATCTGATGATAAATTAATTCTGTTAACATTTAAAAATTAATTGGATGAATGTCCTTGATAAGGCCTTCAATTATCCTGAGAATTTACATAATAAAATGCAGGCGTTTGCTCTGAGATTAGTTTGACACAATTGCCATTAAGGGTTCTTCCTTCTTAGCACCTGGTGGCTCACCTGGCAGTTCTGCCCTCAAAAAGGGGATGCTGATTGAGGTGTGACTATTAAAAGTTAGAGCTTCATTTTCTATTAATAGTAGAAATGGTATGGCCAATTAATCTGTCATTAGTTTGTGGAAAGCAAGACATCACTCTTTTCAATTCAATTCTAGCCTTTTGAAATCTGAGCAATTAGTTAAGATGAAAGAGGCTCCAGTGAAACGGGGCTAAACAGCAGATTTGGGTTCCTAGAATGGTGGCAAAGGGATACATAGCTCTTTATTTGAATTTGTCTTTAAGACTCTAGATTATTCCTGGTTCATAAGCAAAAGCAGTCTCCTCAAAGTTCTGCTTGTCTGAGAATGCATATGGCTTTCAGAATCAGACAGACTGTGAATCTCAAACAGGGATGGAGACACCTGGCTAAGGACAAAGGGCACTCAAAGCCACACTAGTCAAAATCAATTTTCTGCTATACTGAAAAGGAAAATGGGGGTGGGGGAGAGGAGAGGGGCTTGCAACCTAGTTCAGTACCTGGTTAAAACTGAAGTCTTACTATCCCACCCTGACTGACTTGGGCGGGGCTCCAGAGCCTAACCCCAGGGCCCTGCCACAGCTGACTTGGGCAGAGCTGCAGGGACCCTCAGGAGCCTGCCACAGGAGGAGATATATAGGTCAGAGCCTCCCCATGGGTTCAGTTCAGGCTTTGGATCCGAAATCCCCCTGAACTAGCAGATCTTCGAAATAAAGGTTAAGCTTTCCTCCCTCAGAGTGCTGGCTGATCATTCTGCCATGCATTTTGCCACAACAATAGTAAGCCTTTTAAAACACTATTTTTTATTACAGAGTAAAATGAATGTCCTGTATGAGATGTGTAAATGAATTCAGGCGCTGGGCTCACTCTCTCATGGCCTGGCTGGGTAATCTGGGCCAGCTTCCCCCTTCTCTACTCTGCCCTGCTTATGTATGTTGCTATCTCTTCATATGGCAAGAAAAGTCAAGAGTTCGAGTTGCTCAAAAAGGAATGTAGATGTTCCACCCCGTGTGGCTCAGTAGTTGAGGGTCTACCTATGAACCAGGAGGTTGCATTTCAATTCCCAGCCTGGGCGAACAGTGGGCCTTGAAAGGACTGACTCCATCCTGTCCCTCGCCCTCCATCTGAACCATAGGCACTCCATCTTGTTCCTGTAGCCTCCATTTTGTAAGAACTGCTGTTTAAAATTTTCCACTAAACACAGATGGTCCTTTGTTCTGTTAATTCCAGGAAGTAACTCCACTATTCCTAGCTTCTGTAAGCACACTTGCTCAAATAATGGAGAAAATAAGACTTTTTTGGGGGGTGGGAGTGGGGGTAGAGGGGGGACTAGCAATCTGAATCTGTGCCAATAACCTAATATACATTCTTATTGGCCTATAGTTTAGTCACTGCTCCCTCTTAATTATCTGGTCCTGCAAGCCACTCTGCAGGTATGGGTGTTTGGTCTGTCCTTGATTCCTCTCATGCCAGGTGTCTTCTGGTTATCTGAGCTATCTGAGCTATGCTGTGTTCAAGGCTACAAGCTTTCTGCAAAGTATCTGCTAAGCAAAGCTTCCCCCTTTGTTCTATCCAGGATGTAGATTTGCCTTTATAAGTGATCCCCTAAGCTCATTAGGGGCCGTGAGGTTTGGAGAGGCATGAGCCCTTCACAGCTGGCAGCTTTTGAAATGAAGACTCCAAATTCGGCCCCTGACTGTGGCATCTTCTGTTTGACTCACTGAATTCCAATATAACAAGGGCATACTGGGGGCTCTTGATTCTCTGTCATAGCTGATGTTTCTCTCTCTCTCCCTCTCCCTTCCTCTCTGAAATCAATAATACAGAAAAAGGAACATAGCATGAAGTTGAGCATCCTCTGCCAGGAGGGTTCAAGCAGAGACTGTGATCACTTATCAGGGATGTTTAAAAGAAAGCTTATTTTTCAGGTGGGAGATTGAACTAGATAATCTCAAATATTCTTTACATTCCTTTTGTCATGATTGTATGTCATGATGATTCTATGACTTTACAATAAAAGTTTGGAATTGTTATGCAATAGTCCTAAGAATGACTTTGAAAGGACACATACATTTTAGATATTGGGACATTAACACCTTTAGCTAAAACTTGTCTGAGCCCATATGAGCAAACCAAAACATTATTGATCTAAGTTAACAAGTAACTTTAATACTTAAAAATACTTTCCACTTACTGTATTTATGGCAAGCTCAGAAGATCTCCTTAATTAATAAAATAGAAACACTGATGAATCATTATGTTTTTAAAAATACTATTGGTAGACAAACATATTTTAGAATGTATTGTGCTCATGGTAGACAGCGGTCAAGAGATGGGAACTAATTATTCATTCTTTTGTACTTACATGCCAGCCATTGTGCTAAGTATTTAGATAGAACATTGCTAAAAGCGTCTTTCCTCAAGAAACTTATAGTCTAGTGAAGGAGATAAATATAGAAATAAATATATTTTATTGTGAAGAAATATGATAGAAGTATGTACATGATGCTATGTCAAACATTTTAACAGAGGGAAGGTTAGAAAAGCTTTTTGCCGGTAGTGGTTCTGGAACTGAGTGTCAAAGGATGAGAAATTAGCAGGATAAGGCCTGAGGAAGACTATTCAGAGAGAACAGCACTGCTTAAAACCCTATTTCTTCCTTCTTGTTTTTTCAAAAAGGAATCATTCGTGTGTGTGTGTGTGTGTGTGTGTGTGTGTGTGTTTGCCACCATCTAGGTTCCTAGAATGGTGGCAAAGGGATACATAGCTCTTTATTTGAATTTGTCTTTAAGACTCTAGATTATTCCTGGTTCATAAGCAAAAGCAGTCTCCTCAAAGTGACTGCTTGTCTGAGAATGCATATGGCTTTCAGAATCAGACAGACTGTGAATCTCAAACAGGGATGGAGACAGCTGGCTAAGGACCAAGGGCGCTCAAAGCCACACTAGTCAAAGTCAATTTTCTCCTATAGTAAGCCTTTTAAATCATTAGGTTTTTATTACAAAGTAAAATGAATGCATTAAGGAGTAAGTTCACATGAAATTTTTAAATATGAGACTTTCAATAAATTTCCTGCATTATACAGTCTTGGCTATACCCACAGGCCCTTGGGATGCACACTCACTCTTCCTTTTCTATTGTGCTTACTTGGAGGGAAATAACGAGACACTAGGGAGCAGTGCTCTTGGGGAACTTCAGGAACAGGTAGGAGATAAGTTTGCATGTGTGTGCATGCATGTGCGCATGTGCGTGTGTGTACATGTTTATGAGCGTGCACCAACTCATAGAGATGTGTGCTGAGGTGAGAAAAATTATGGGATTAATGAATGATATCTTCCAAGGGTGGAAAATGAGAAGGAAGAGAAGCAAAATTGGGCCAGAATTTATCCTTTAGATGATTCTGTTACTTCTCCTTCTTCAAAAAAGCACTAGAGAGCCTGTAGCCAGGAAGGGCTAGGGAAGATATCATGGTTATGATCCTGATTCTTTTCTTCCATCATCCTCATTATGCAATATTACTGACCTTCTTTTATATCTAACCTGGTTCATGACCCATAATACCCAATCTTGGCTGGTGTCTTACAGACATCAAGGTTGTTACAGGGACTTTTAATATTTTTTTAATTGCTCCAAGTTCATATTTTCAAATCTAGAGCTTTCTTCAACTATATGTTTATAGTTCCAACTACTGCTATACCTAATCTACTATAGCGTAGGTAGTATGATGCTGGAAAGAGTTTTTTTTTTTTCTCTTCTAGTATGTTCTCTATAGAATTGTCCATGGCAGCTACCTGAAATAACTTCTTTTTTGGGGACTTCAAAGATATCATATGCTAGAAAATTGTGGGGGAAAATCTTCTAGGGAGAGGGTACAGTGAGTGCAAATGAATAGAGTTGTAATGATGGGAAAATGACAAGTGGTTTTATGTGGGTCTGCATCCTCCTGGGGAAAGGGAAAGGAGCATGGAAGAGTGGATAGGGACTGTACTGTGAACGACTTAAAGCTGTTGGATGGCATATAAGAGCTTTAGCTTTTATTCTCTGTTGACAATAAAGAGTCATTTCAGGGTTTTTTTTCGGTGAAATAGATGCTCTCTCAAATTTGTGTTAAGAAGCACTGGCAGTATGGAAGGTTTGAGTGGTGGGAGCATGGCAAAGGGTGGGAGGTGAGTTAAGAGGCCTCCACAGCAGTCCCATAAGACAGGGTGAGGCCAAAACGATGGTGACGGAAAGCGAGAGGGGTTGGGATGGACAAGTTTTTATGAAGTACAGTAGATAGAACTTGAAAATGAAAGAGGCAAGAATTATTTCAGTTTCTGGCTTGGACATGAAGATGCATAGTGATGCTGTTAAGTGGAATGCAGTTATAGGAAGTGAGAATGAATGCAAAACACTTTCAAGGATAATAGCACTGCATTGCAAAAGTAATGTATTAATATTAAAATCATATTTTGCTAATCTTGTTTTTAAGGTAATGGTTACCCACAGTATTGATTGTACAGATGTAGAGAAACCATTAGGAATCACAAAGCTAGTGCTTTTATAAACACTGAACAAGAAATGCAAAGTATGAACCCTTTGAATTTTTAATTGATGCAGGGAATCTACAATGTCAAGTTCATGTACAGGTGATTAAATTTTTACTTAGGTAATAGATTTTTATCTCATTAGCTCTTTAGGGTATGGAGAAGTATGAACTAGTTCTACTGATTGAACATAGATTGATTGCACAATTGCATATTTGTCATCTCATTATTTAGCATCCATAAGTATTAAGTGAAATTGTTGGAACTTCCCCTCCCCTTTACATTAACTGTACCACCCCTCCCCTTCCCCCAGGGCTTAGTGTAAGAACTTGATTGCTCTGGTTGCAAATTCAAGAGGTCCCCCACCCCTACTTCATTCTGTTAAAATTTCTGTCACATTCCACATTCACAGTATTGTTATTTCTCCAAGAGCAGAGGTTTTGATCTGCACTTACTTATAATTTTTTTAAAATATATATTTTATTGATTTTTTTTTTACAGAGAGGAAGGGAGAAGGATATAGAGATAGAAACATCGATCAGCTGCCTCCTGCACACTCCCTACTGGGTATGTGCCCGCAACCAAGGTGCATACCCTTGACTGGAATTGAACCTGGGACCCTTCAGTCCGCAGGCCAACACTCTATCCACTGAGCCAAACCGGTCAGGGCTACAATTTTTTAATTTAATTTTTATTACATGGTGAGGCAACCAAGGATTGTATCTGCAACTCTATTCAGACACCCAGGTATGACAACTCACTTGTCAATACCTGGTTCGTTTCTCATACCTGGAAATACGTTCCTTGAAGGCTTTGTTTGAGTCTCATTATTGTGTGTTCATGTCTTAGAACAATGCTTGGCCTGTGAGAGTGTTTAAAACATATTGATTGAATGAAAGAATAAATGAATGTACAGGGGAGAAAATAAGACATCTAGAATTAAAAAACCTAAGCCCTAAAATTTCGAGGTACTCCATTTAGAAGGCATCATATGCTTCTTCACTGCATGTTGCCTATTTTACTTTTGTATTTTCCATTTTATTTTAAATATATTTTATTGATCTTTACAGAGAGGAAGGGAGAGGGATAGAGAGCCAGAAACATCGATGATAGAGAAACATCAATCAGCTGCCTCCTGCACACCCCCCACTGGGGATGTGCCCACAACCAAGGTACACACCCCCAACCGGAATCGAATCTGCAAGCCTTGAGTCCGCAGGCTGACGCTCTATCCACTGAGCCAAACCAGTCAGGGCTGTATTTCCCATTTTAAAGCACTTTTCTACGTAATAATCACACTCTTTCTTCTCATGTGAAGAGTCAGACTACTGTTACAATCTGGTTTTTTTATGCCCTCTTTATCTGTTTGTAAGTAAGAAGTTCTGTTTGTAAGGAAGGCCTGCCTATTGCGCCTTCAAGAACCGCCACACACTTTTCCTGTTCTTTTGCCCCTGCAGGTCTTGCTGCTCCATTGCTAACCCAGCCTGTACTCTTGCAAAGAGGCAGGGAGCAAGGGGGTCCCAAGAGGATGCTGAGATTCTCAAAGCAGCCCTTTTCCTGGAGCAAATTAAGGACAAACACAAATCGTTTTGGGATTTCGACCTAAATCTTAACCCATTTATTTTCTTAAAATAAATCTCTTTTTCCTTAGTGCCTTTAAAATGTTTGTTAAAAAGCACTATGCTATAATTGTTGCTTTCTAAATGGGAGACTTGGAAAACAAATGACACTAGTGACAAAACTCGAACGGCTATGTAACAAACATTTTATGAAATTTATCGATTTATAGGACACAGGCTCTACACGTTGTGCGTTTCTTCCAGTGTTTTGCACTCGCAGCTTCCCTTCTCGAACCACACATGCCTTCCTTTCTCTGTTTTAGCTTATCTTTCAAAGTGAACAGTTGCATATGTTTAGCAGATGTTACTAACAGGTATTTAAGATAAAATAACCGTAGCTATAATTTATTAAACATTGTCCACATGTCAGGTTGATCTGTGATTTAACCTAATTATATTGTTTAATCTTTTAAAAATACTGAGATGTAATTTACATACAGAAAAGTAAACAGATCTTATTCTTAAAGCTCAGTGAGTACATACACATCGATGTAACTATCACCCAGATCAAAAAAGAACATTTCCATAATCCAAGAAGGCTTCATTCATACCACTTTCCCGGTCAATCCCCCATTCCCAGAGGCAACCATTATTCTAGCTTCTATCACCACAGAACAGTTTTGCCTGTCTTTAAACATATATGAAGGGGATGATTTTGTATCTGGCTTTTTTGTTTGTTTTTTATGCTTGCTAAGATGTTTTTGGGAATCATTCATTGAGAATTTATTTTTTGTGTGTTACTGTGCAATATGCTACAATATGAATGTATCACAATTTGTTTATCCATTCACTTGTTGTTGGACATTTGGGTTCTACCCTGATTTTTGGCTATTATGAATAAAGCTATGAAAATTTTGAACATATTATTTTGTGGGTATGTGGAACTATTTCACTTGATTATGTACCTAGGAGTATAATGGGAAGGCATAGATTAGGCCTATACTTAGCTTTATTAGAAACTCCTAGAAGTTTTCTAAAGCAGTTGTATCTCTGCACTCCTATCAATAATATACTAAAATTTTCGTTGTTCCACACCCTCACCAGCACTACTTACTGTCATATTCTTTAATTTTAGATATTCTAATAGATGTGTAGTAATATCTTCTAGTGGTTTTCTTTTTACTGAAATGTATCAAGGTATAATTTACAACTGGTAAAATGCACTCATTTTAAATGTATAGGTTGATGAGTTTTTGAAAGTCTATAAAACCTTGTAACTACCATCCAAATCCATTTTTAGGTGTAAAAGTTTTGTAACTGACAATGAAATCAGGTTAATAGTATTTTTCATATCTTCTCAAATTATTTTTATGTGCTTAAAATTCTAGTTTAGAAAGGCTGTTCTAGATCTCTATTGTTTTTGTGTACTTATTTTAACCATTCCTAAAAGGGATTTTTAAGTCTCCAATAATGGTTGTGGATTTTAATGTTTATCCCCTTAATTTTCTCAGTTTTAACTTCATATACTTGACTTCATACACATTTATGAATGACATGTCTTTCTGATAAGTTGATTCTTGCATAATTATAAAAATATTCTTATTTTGAAGTATATCCATTTACTTGCTTTCTTATGCTTATTGTTTGCCTATATATCTTTGTCTACTCCAACTTTCAATCTATCTAAATCTTTATAAAGCATGTCTCTTACAGCTGTTTTATCCAGTCAGATGATCTCTTATTTTTAATTGGAATGTTTAGTTACTTATGTTGTTATTGATGTAGTTGGGCTTAACTCTATTAAAAAAATTTTATGGGTCTCATCTGGTTTTTGTTTTCTGTTATTTTTGGTTTTGCCCTCTTTTGAGTTGATCAGAAATATATTAATATTCATTTTATTTCTTTTGCTGTCATTTTATGCTATTATTTCTAAAGGTCACTGTACAGCTAATATCCTTAACTTATCAAACTCAGAATTGACATTTAACATTTTTAACCATTTAATTTTGACATCTGACTTATGAAGTATGAAATATCAATCAGACTTTTTAGATCAATGAGAAAACAGTCCCCAAAAGGTAAGTAACTTGCTTAAGGTCACACATAGGAAGAGGTAGAGCAAAGACATCCCTCTTAAGAATGCCAGATAACTTACATGGCCTTGATGACATTTAATATTTAGTTCAATGATTCTCTCCATATAGTCATTGCTGGTGCAAAGTACCTTTATCAGTGACATGGAAAAAAATCTGTGCTAAGGACTTAGTGAAAGTTCCATGTGATTTATCATCAAATGCTTCTAAAGAAAGAGATTGGTTTCAAGAGGCTACAGGATTGGTTTCTTTTTCATTGAAAAATTTATCTAGTTAGTGGAAATATTATTAATAAGGTGTCTCAAGAGAGCAAGCCCATGGAAGAGGGATCACAGAGGGTTACTGGTGAATGCTTTGAAGCCTGGAGATGGAATAATATTTTAGACTAGAGGCCCATTGCAGGAAGCTTCCTGCAAGAATAGGGCTTCCTGCGAAGCAGATAACCTGCCTCGGCGGGCTTCGCTCCCTTCTCCGCCGCCTCGCTCCCTCCCTTCTCCGCCGCCTCGCTCCCTCCCTTCCCCGCCGCCTCAGCTCCCTCCCTTCCCCGCCGCCTCAGCTCCCTCCCTTCCCCGCCGCCTCGCTCCCTCCCTTCCCCGCCGCCTCAGCTCCCTCCCTTCCCCGCCGCCTCAGCTCCCTCCCTTCCCCGCCGCCTCAGCTCCCTCCCTTCACTACTTTGCTCCCTCCCATCTCTGCTGCCTCGGTTTCCTCTCTTCTCTGCCGCTTTGTTCCCTCCCATCTCCACTGCCTTGCCCCCTCCCTTCTCCATCGTCTCCGCTGCTTCAGCTCTGTTCCCTTCTCTGCTTTTTCACTCCTTCTGCAGCACTTGGCTTCCTTCTACGCTGTCTTCAGTCTTCACTCTGTGCCTGTGTATGTGCCTGTGTATGCAAATTAACCATCATCTTTGTTGGGTTAATTTGCATATAGCTCTGATTGGGTGGTGGGCGTAGTGGAGTGACACCAGTTTGCATGTTATTCTTTTATGGGTGTAGATTTGTATTTATTATGAAAATAAAAGACTGAAGCAAAATAACATTTAAGATAGCCAATATTTACTGATCTTATACTATATATTAAATGCTTTTCAACGGTTGTCACTTTTTTTCTTTACTTTTATTATTTTGTGCCCATTGACCAACATTTCCCCATTTCCTGTAACCCCTCGCTTCTGGTAACCACTCTTATACTCTCTGTTTCTATGAGTTTGACTTTTTCAGATATAAGGTGATCATGTAGCTTTTGTCTTTCTGTGTCTGGCTTATTTCACTTAGCATAATGTCCTCCAGCTTCATCGATGTTGTCATAAATGGCAGGGTTTCCTTCCTTTTAAGGCTTAATAATATCCCATCTTTATATACACCACATTTTCTGTATTCACTCATCTATCGATGGATACTGTGGTTGTTTCCATATCTTGGCTACTGTGAATAATGCTGCCATGAATATAGGAGTGCAGACATTTCTTTGAGATATTTTCTTTCCATATGTTCCCAGAAGTGGGATTGCTGGATCCAAATATTATCACAATTAACATTTACAACCACCGTATTTTGCAATACTTTATTATTCCCAATTTGTAGGTGAGATAATTGAGGCACAGAGAGGATATGATGAGCCCAAGATACCAGAGCTGGAAAAAGGTAGAGCTAGTCAGGCTGACTTGAAAGTCTGTGCTATGCAGTTGAAGGTAGAGAGAGGAGGGTGGTTTGCAGTTTATGTAAGCCCCTCAACAACTTTCTGAAGTCAATCAGTGCAGTTATTTTAGGGATGAGAAAATAGAGACAGTGCTTAGGTGAGCTCACGAACAGCCAGTATTGCTGTCAGTAAAAATCTGCTGAGTCCAAGTCTCGTCCCAGTGACCAGGAAGGGCCTTTCCTGGAGAGAAGCCGAATCCGAAGGAGCAGAACCATATTAAATGGATGTGCAAAGCATGCAGTGGGTTCCAAAGGCTGAAGGTGGGGGGCGGGGGAGTAGAAATTATTCTGGGTACCCATTTTGTCAAGTTTGGGCACATCCACAGGTTGTGGGCTTGATCCCCAATGTGGGGCTTGCTGGAAGCAACCAATCAATGATTCTCTCTCATCACTGATGTTTTTATGTCTCTCTTTTCCCTTCTCCCTTCCTCTCTGATAACAGTAAAAGTATATATATATTTTAAAGCAAAAGATAGAAAGTTTAATTATATAATATCACTAAATCAAGTCATCTTAGAAAAGGTTAAGTTTACAAGGCGGAAGAGAAACAATTAATGCCCTCCTCCTGCATGTTTAACACTGAAAATAAATTCTCAGTTATTTTTTTATATGAGTGAGAATATTACAATGGAAATTCATTATCTAAAATTAATTATATGTATTAGAGGGAGGAGAAGAAAAGTTGAGTTTTCCCTGTGGGTCAAATTGAATTTATTGAGTTTTTAGACTTAATTTATGGAGAAGATTTCTTGCTTCAGAATAGAAATTAGTAAAGATTTTGAATCACTTCTGATATATTTCCACTGATTTTATTAGGTTTGTAGACTGAGACTTTGCAGACCAGACTACATTTTGCTAATGATTTGAACGTTTGCTTTTTTAAGCCTGTAAAATGAAAGTGGTTTAGGGCATGACAAAGCATAACAGCTAAACAGTAAAACTTGGATCCTCAGGAGAGTGGGATTTGGGTGGAAGGAGGAAAATTTTTACTTCTTTATGTTTCTTCGAGTTGTTTAACAGGTTTCCATAAGCAGGCATTACTTTGAAATAGCAATAGTTTTAGTAATACTAGTAATGAAAGGAAATCATAATGTATTTTATGGGCTAAAGGTAAAGACAAGCTAATGTGTGTTTTAAACATTCTTAGAGGAAGAACAGGGTTCCTGTAATCAGAAAGGCTTTTAAAAAAATATATTTTATTGATTTTTTTACAGAGAGGAAAGGAGAGAGATAGTTAGATACATCAATGAGAGAGAAACATCGATCGGCTGCCTCCTGCACACTCCCTACTGGGTAATGTGCCCGCAACCAAATTACATGCCCTTGACTGGAATCGAACTTTGGACCCTTGAGTCCACAGGCCAACGCTCTATCCACTGAGCCAAACCGGTCAGGGCCAGAAAGGATTTTTATAGAAATAAATATACATATAAAACTTTGATTTACAGTTTAACCAAGTTTCATCTGCACATACTTGTTAGAAACATGAAAAAAAAATGGCAGAAAGCAAAACCAAAAAAACACAAAAAATCCCACCTAAATATTATCCATTCAAATGAATTCGCTTGATAATCTAATTCTGTTGCTTATTTTCAAGTCTTTTTTTAAAAATCATAATGAGGAATTTCAATGAGAAATCTGGAAGATTTTGCTGGTGAAATCGTCTGGAGAAAGCTTCTCTTTATGTTTGTCTGATACTGCTTCCTCATTACACTTTAGTAATATATATTGCACTACAGAGTTGGTGGAAAGTGCTAAATAAACCAGGCTGGACCATTCCAGAATGATGTGGAAATACTTGAGACAAGCAGACAGATTCTGAGACTTTCTAGGTCTGAAGCATAGCTATTATATCTTAATATCATCAGTCATGTATGTCTACAATGATCAAAGTTTTACATCTGATTTTTTTTTTTTTTTTTGCACTCTCTCAGCTTTCACAAAGAATTAAATCTTACAAATGTGTTGTCCACAGTTATTTGCCCTGGAGAACTTCAGTAGGTAAACTAATATATTTTGTGTGTGTTTACACACCACACACACACACACATGCCAAAAACATCTGGGATCATCATCTACATACTGTATGCTGACTTTTTTTTTCACCTTATGGCTATTTTCAACATCTTCTGATATCATTATTTTTCAATAATTTTAAAGTCTGCCCTAGCTGGTTTGGCTCAGTGGATAGAGCATTGGCCTGTGACTGAGGGGTCCCAGGTTCGATTCTGGTCAAGGGCACATGTCTAGGTTGCAGGCTCGATCCTAAGTGTGGGATGTGCAGGAGGCAGTCGATCAATGATTCTCTCTTAATATTGATGTTTCTATCTCTCTTTCCCTTTCCCTTCCTCTCTGAAATCAATAAAAATATATTAAAAATTATTTTAAAGTCTGCTTAGTATTCCATCTTACAGATGTCCTACAAGATCGGGTTCCCTATCACTGAGCCTTTAGGTTTTCTCTGTCTTCCCCTACTATAATACTTCTTGATTTTGAACATCCTTCCTTGGATTTAAATTTTTGGGCACTGTTTTTGGTTATTTCCTTTGGATGGTTTACTGCAAGTGGCAGTTCTGGGTCAGAAGATGTGACCATTCTTAAAGCTTTTGTTACAAGTGGTCAGATTTCTCTCAGAAAAGTTGAACTAAAATGTATTTCCAGAAGCACTCTATGAGAATGCCTGTGTGTTTTTTTAAGTGATTGTACTATTTTACATCCTCACCACCAGTATATGAGCATTCCAGTCCCTCTGGGTCTTAATCAACATTTGGTATCAGTCTCTTTAGTTTATAATAGGTGTGTAGTGATATTTTATTGGCTTTTAATTGATTTATCTATTGACTCATGATGTTGAGCATCTTTTCTGTGCGTGTTTGCCACCCATATACCTTCTTTGGTGAAGTATGTGTTAATTTTTGGCTGTGTTATTAGGTTATTTTTCTTATTATTGACTAGAGGCCCAGTGCACGAAATTCAGGCATGGATAAGGTCCCTAGGCCTGGCAGAAATCAGGGCCGATCGGGGCCTTCCATCCCCCAATTGCTGGCTGGGGTCTTCCTTACCCAGCTGTGGGCCACTGGTTGGGGCCTTCCTTCATTCTGTGCTGCCTCCTGATGGTCAGCACACATCATAGCAAGCGGTCAAACTCCTGAGGGGACAATTTGCATATTAGCCTTTTATTACATAGGATTTTTGAGTGCACTATATATTCTGCACATGTGTCTTATCAGATATGATTTATAAATATTTTCTCAGCTTGTGTTTGTCTTTTCATTCTTTTAACAGTTCTTTTTTAAAAAGCAGAAAACATTTTTTTTTTATCAAGTTCAATTTATTGATTTGCTCTTTTATGGATTGCTGTCTTTTATGGAATTTGGTGTTGTATCCAAGAAATCTTTGCCTAACTCAAGGTTTTCTTCTGGGAGGTTTATGATTTCAGATTTTACATATAGGCCTATGATTCATTTTGAGTTAATTTTTGCATAGAATGTGGTATATGGATAGAAGTTCCCCACTTTTTTTTTTTTTGGATGTGGATATCCAGTTTTTCTGGCACCATTTTTGAAAGACTCTTCTTCACTGAATTGAGCTTCCTGAAAATACATGTTCATATATGTGTGGGTTCTATTTCTGGCCTCTCTATTTTATTCCATTGTTGTATCTGTTTGCTTTTCAGCTAATACTACACTGTCTTGATTATTGTAGCTTTATTATAAGTTTTGAAATTTGGTAGTGTTTGTCCTCTTGGTTCTTCTTAATGAAATAACTTTTTAAATAAAAGGAAAATTCTGAAATATTGTTTAGGAGAATCTTGCGATATTTCAGAGCTAGCATATTCTTTGGGGAGCAGACATATCTTTCTATTATCTGTGCTCTGAATAAATGAAAATTACCATATTACTTATCAGAGAATGCATATTATCTAAAACTGATGTATAAATCATGCCATTAGCCTTTTCACTATTATTTAATATATTCCTATAATTAAGTTTTTACATTACTACTTTGGATATTTGTCACTCACTATGAGACAGTCAATATTTACTATATTCTTTTTGTCCCTCTTTGACTAATATCTCCCATTTGAAACCATATGGTTATAAATCTTTCATTTTCAGATAAATCTCTGAGTTATGAGCTGTTTATCTAGATTTGTAGGCTGTACTTCTGAGAAAATATTTGTTCAAGCTTCAGTTCGGCAGTTACCCAGAGGTTTTATTATTTTTCTCCTGAGGCCCTTTGTCATATTCTCTTTCAGACATTCTTCGTGTACCTCAATTTTAAAGACACTTCCCGATGTGCAATCTTTTTAGAGTGTAGTCTTGATTTGCTCCACATAATTCTTTTCTTGACTCCCCATGTTATCAGGGGAGTGAAGGGAAAAGTGAGGAAGTAGAGTCAATGGCCATTTATAGGGTCTGGGAATTTATAAACTAGAGGCCTGGTGCATGAAATTCATGCATGGGTAGGGTCCTAGGCCAGGCCAGCCATCAGGGCCAATCGGGGTCTTCTGGTTATTGGCTGGGGCCTCACTTCCTCAGCTGCTGGCGGCTGGCTTTCCTTCATCCTGTGCCACCCCCTGGTGGTCAGTGCACATTATAGTGAGTGATTGAACTCCCAGTCAAACTACCAAAGGGACACTTTGCATATTAGCCATATAGATATAGACATAGATATAGATATAGATATAGATATAGGTATAGATATAGGTATAGATATAGGTATAGATATAGGTATAGATATAGATATAGACTAGAGGCCCATTGCAGGAAGATTCCTGCGAGAATAGGGCTTCCTCAGCCTATTCCTGCAAGAATAGGGCTTCCTGAGCTGGAGTGAAGCAGAGAAGGGAGCAAAGCCCGCTGAGGCAGGCTTTGCTCCCTTCTCTTTTGTCTCGCTTCCTCCCATCTCTGCTGCCTCAATTCCCTCCCTTCTCTGCCGCTTTGCTCCCTCCTGTCTCTGATGCCTCGCTTCCTCCCGCTGCCTCACTTCCTCCCGTCTCCTGCCTTGCTCCCTCCTATCTCTGTGGCCTCGCTCCTTCCCTTCTCTGCTGCTTGGCTCCCTTCTGCAGCACTTGGCTTCCTTCTAGGCTGCCTTCAGTCTTCGCTCCATGCCTGTGTATACAAATTAACCTCCATCTTGGCTGGGTTAATTTGCATATAGTCACTCTGATTGGCTGGAGGTGTGGTTTGGCTGGTGGGCATGGCTTAGGTGTCTCAGAGTGATGGTTAATTTGCATATTACTCTTTCATTAGATTAGATGAGGAGAAATAAGGTATCTAAATCATCTATACTTTATCATAGATCATTATAAATGATCGTTTCTCAATTATTCATAGATAAATTGAAGTGCAAATATAATTTTATCTTTATGAAAATATAATTATTTATATTTATAGATAAAAATAATGAACCTTTTCTGATCCTATAACCCTAATTTCATATTATAATTTTTCCCATCTCTGCTCTGCACTGTGAGTCTCAAAGTCAGATTCCCAGAGTGTACAGAGATTGTCAGTGTGACACCAGGAAAATGTTGCCTTGAAACACCTCGACAGAGGGGTCATGTCTATGCCCCAGAGGATGTGCAGTGTGCTGGCTGGGTCAAAGCAGTGTGGCCCTCCTTTTAAGTGTGGGGCAGAGGATTGGTGTTTTCCTAATGTTAAGAAATTTGCAAAGTAATAATTTATCATTTTTCAGTTTATTTATAACCCATACCTTTAACTTTTATTTTTAAATCCATACTCATTGAGAAACTGATTTAAATATACATATATCTCGTTGTGAACTGGTCCAGGACACAGGGCTGAGAGTTCTAAATGTTGCTTCTGCATCTTCCACTTTGATTAACAATAGTAATAATAAAAGTAGATAGTAATTATTTAGCCCTTTACTACATGCCAGGTACTGTTCTAAGGGCCTTATATATGTTAATTCTTTTATTCATTACAGCTACCCTGTGAACCATGTTCATTATTATCCTCACTTTATAGAAATGAAGCAGACAGTTCACACTGGTAGCGAGGGCCAGAGATGTTATTCCAACACCAGTGATCTGGCCCTTAGGAAAGGGCTCGGAGATGACCTGGTGCAATTCTCTGATTTTAAAGATGAAAAGGAGCCTGGAAATGGGTAAGTTATTTGTTCAGAGGCATGACCTCTAGGAGGCAGAACTGGGACTTGTCCTTAGGCCCTTGTCACCCTGTTGGGGTTCTTCCCCGCTCACGATGCTGCCCCGACTACCTTCTGCCACTGGACTGTAGTCCCCTGGGCTCCTCAGTCCTTATTTCACACTTTCCCACATCGCTGCCTGGGCCAGAGAGCTCTCCGAGCTTCCTTGGCTTTAGGAGTGGATGCTAGTGTTGCAGACTCTGGGTGAGAGGGCTGCGTTGGCTACCTTGTGGCTTGCTGTTTGATCCTTTTCTTACTTCGTGCACTTGAAGAGTCAGCAGAAAACATCTTCCATGTTGACACTGAAGATATCTGGCCGCTTAAAAATTCAGACCGATTTCCGATGTAGCTGGATTGCTTTCAGGGTGGCATTAGCTGCATTGATCCGGACTCGGTAATGCCTCCAGGCAGGCCCCGTGACAGCTGTGCTGCTGGGCACACGGCTGGCCTCGCAGAGAGGCCTCACAGTGGCTCACTCCTTGGCTAACTTGTTTGGGTGACCGTGTCCCAGTTAAATCCATTTTAAAACTTACTGAAAATCACACTTCAGACCAAACATGAGCCACTGTGCTAAGTCAGAGAAACAACAAATACTGCATGGTATCCCTTATATGTGGACTCTAAGTAAGTTGAACCTGTAAAAAACAGAGAGTCAGATGGTGGCTACCAGGAGATGAGCACAAGGGAGAAGAGTGATGGTGTGCAAGGGCCCACGCTCGTCATGGGTGGTAAGTGTTTTCACTCTCCTTCGGCCAGATCACAGGCTGCTTAAGAGAGCACATCCGATTGCTTTTTGAATCCCCCCCAACACGGTACCTTGTGTTATAGAAGGCTTTCTGAAGTGTGTATTAGTGAACAAAGGATGGATTGCTGGGTAGTTGCCAGCCCCTTGGAAAGAAAGGATGAGAAATAAGAGGCTCATCTGGGGACCTTAAAGGGGCTAAATATCCTAAAGTTCATCATTATCCGGTTGCTTAAATATTGAGCTGTGGTAAAACCGGAGGAGGCCGAATAATAGAATATTTGGAAGAAGTAGGACAGCCACTTAGCTTTAGTCCATTAGGCATTGAATTTTGCACTGTACCATTTGTAAGCCACCTCGCTTCCTTATTTCATATATACTTCCAGTGCTTCAGAAACTTTATCTGTGAGCTTATGTCTCCTTACTTCATACTGAAATCATGATACACCCCCTCTCCCACTATTGGATTTTTGTAACCATTTACCTTTGGGCTGAGGGGGTGAAACATCACCCTGCCGGTGCACGCAGCAATGCATCCACTCCTGCGACATAGCAGCTGGCCAGGCGCTTTAAGCGGAGGACCCTTGTACGGCTGCATCAGTAGCAAGTCATTGCCTGAGACGAAAATTGGGAGATAATTGGACCACTGGCATCTGGTTTTAAGGCAGTTTGTAGTTCCTGTGCTGCTAGTATGCAAATGGATGTTCTGCAGCCTTCCCTCCAGGCCACATAATACCTGCTCATCCTCGCCAGTCTCTTCTTTCAGGCTTCGGTCATCTTCCCTCTGTGCTCCTCTCCAGTGTCCTCCACAGTCCTCTGAGGTGGGCTTTGTCCAGCCCAGAAATGAGCTCAGCACTCCAGGGAGTGTCAGGCTAGTCACAATACAATCCCTGGCCTCTATTTAGGTATGACAGCCAGCCTCTCTCTCTCTCTCTTTCTCTCTCTCTCTCTTTCTCTCTCTTTCTCTCTCCTTTCCTTCTACCCTCCCTCCCTCTCTATTCTAATGATATACTTAAACCAATACTTCAACTTCAGTACTGAGAAAATGATTAGGTCATGTGGTAGACTTGATCATATTTTTTATTTGCTTAATTCTTTAGCTCTCCTTTAAAATACAAACAAAAGGTCATCAGGAAATGATTGCAAAGATACACAGAAAGAATGTCCAGGCCAAAAGACATGGTTCTGAATTATTGCTAAAGATGTAAGATTGCATTTCCCAAGCTATATTCCAGTGAGAGGTGAACAAATGTAAACAGGCCTCCCCTGAACTCATTTTCTGGGAGAGAAACGATGGTGACTTATTTTGGTCCTACATGGCTCATTAAACATGGAAGTAGCCTGTTTATTGCTTGAATGAGAGAACTTAAATTACATACCACAGATGAGCAGAAAGAAACCAAGCACAGGCTGTAACTTCTGGAAACGTGTCTTACAGAAATATTTGAAATCAGGACCTGTCTCAAATGCAAATATATCCAGAGCGAAAGCCCAGGAAAGTTTGACTGCAGAGGAGAGGGGCAGAGGAAAACACTGGGTTGGTATCAGATGGGGCGATTATGGGTCACTTGGGTTGATTGACCTGAGGCTTTTGTTGAAAGCAAGGTAGAAAGTGGTTTGAGCTTTTTGTTTGTGAAGGAGAGGCAACGACTGAGAATTCCTCCTGGGACGAGGCTGCCTGGTTTATTTTCAGTTACAGCTGAATAGTCCTTGGAGCCGATGTAGAGAGTTATGGAGTCTATTGTTTTCTAAATAATGTTTCCATGACTAGTTGCTAGGATTGTGTATGCGCTGAGTGTGGGCTGGTGAGTGACTGGGTGGGCAAAATAAAATGGTCTGTCCAGGTTGCTATGGCAGCCAACAGGAGGGCAAGTCCAGTGAGAACATGAACCCAAGAGATGCAAAGAAGAAAGCTGCACTAAGAACCACACATGTGCACGTCCTTGTTGGCCTTAGACTCATTTAGTGCTCCCAAACCTTCGCTTGGCTGGATGCTTCTTGTCATCCACATGCCAGCTGGGGTGCTACCTGCTCAGAGGGACCCTCCCTAACCACCCATTCTAAATACCACACCCCCTCCATCACTGCCTGCCCGTCAAGTCTACCTTTATTTTCTTCTTTACACTCATCATGAATGTTTGGGCTTTTTTTTTTGTTTGTTTTGTTTTGTTTTTGTTTGTTTTTTTTTTTGCTTATTTGATTATTGCCACTTATTTGTTATTGGTAATAACCACCAAATCAGGGGCTGCCCTTCCTCCCTGGATCCTCAGAGGCTATTATAGATTCTGGCACAGAGTAGGAGCTCAGCAAACATTTGCAAAATGAACACTGTGTGCTGCTTGCAGGGCAACCCTAGATTTTATTCATCTCTGAATTTTGAATTTCTGGCTCCAAAGCAAATGCGGGCCACTGTAAAGCAGGAAGGTCATCCCTGTGACCTTTGTCTTTCTTGTCACTTATTCCCAGGAGCCGTTAGCCAATGCAAAGCCTAGAGGGAACTAAGGCTTCCATTGAGCTGTTGAACATGGAGGTGAAACAGACACCGCTTGCTAGAATACAGAACAGTAATCACTAACAGTTATGAAGTGCTTACTATGTACCAGCCACAGTGTCATTTAACTCCCACAGCTACACAAACAGCTCAGTTCGTTATTATACCTACTTTACACATCAGGAAGCTGAGGCACACAGAGTTTAAGTAACTTACCACAGATCACCTAGTTGCTTATTGATGGAGCCAGTATTCAAATGTTTGTATAGGATCACGTTGAGAACTGAGATAATTTGTTTGAAATGTTTAGTTTGTGCTCATAAATGTGTGCCCTCTCCCTTCTTTCTCTCCCCCCTCTCTCTTCTTGTTGGTTCCTTTCTGATTTCCTGATATAGTGGTTTAATGCTTTTCTATCAAATTCACTTTTTTATTTGTTCTGGTGGGGAACTATAAGTATACAGTGACATGTTTAATAGTGCAAAACAGGAGGTGCAACTAGAAAAGCCAGTGCCAAACAATGATATGTATGAACTAGGATACGGGGGATGGGTTCCGCAAACCGTTGGGTGCTTAATTCAACTGTGCCTGCAATGAGTGGTGAGGTTAGTCTTCTGGTCTGAATTCAGTTGCCAAATAGCTTTGTAACTACTGCGCACGCCATTTAGCCTCTACAGACCTCTGTTTATCTTCTATAAAACTAAGGGTAAGATGGGGTATGGAGGCAAGTAGACTCTAAAACTGTTTGTAACTCTATGAGTATATGATAGTCTTTGTTCCATGGCCTTCTGTGCTTTAGATGGACTCAAAGGTTTGAAGAATACTGCAGTGGTTGCCCTCACAGCAGCGGTGCTACTGGAGACCAGAAGGCTCAGATGTGCCACAGCTGTATTCTTCTCACACTGCTGCTGCATAGCAGGCAGCTCACCCCTTAGACTGATAAAACTTAGAAAAATAAGACAGCACATTTTAAATATTTACAGCAACTTGCTGTGAGTTAGAGCCGTTTCCTGGATATTGCAGCTTTCAACATTAAGGGAGGGTGAGAAGAAGTGTTTGCCTAAAACATTATGGCTAATAAGCTATGGTTTGTAGATCAGGTAGCCCAGAGGCCAAGTTCAGGAGGGTTAGCTAACATTCTCAACAGAGGATGGGGGAGTGATTTTTTCTTCTTAGGAGACATTTAGAAACATTTTTTATTGACGTGATTCAAGGATGCTATTGGTATCTAGTGGGCAGAGGCCAGGGATGCTGCTTAAATATCCTACAATACACAGGATGCCCCCACCACAGAATTATCTATCCCCAAATGTTATTAGTACTGAGGTTAAGAAACCCCAAACTGGGAAGCAGAGTCATATCTAGAAAATTCGAGACAGAGATCAGGAACCGGGTGAACACACTGAGCAATATAGTAGGACAAGCAGCCCAATGCAGGAACTCAGCTAAGGATTACGATTTAGGCCAGGCATCTGAAATAGGCACAGGCCACCGGCAGCATGAAGATTATATGCCATCTTCTTTCTGAACTAGGAGCCTATTTCTGTTTTTTAAGGAAGCTTCCTGATGCTGACTTCTAGCTTGGGGTCAAATCTGGCATCAAGAAATAGGCATAGTTCTGATCCTCACTGCACCCAGTGGAGATAAGCATGGCCTGTTATTATTATTTCCATTTTACTGCTGGGCCCTCCGAGGCTGAAAGGGTTAAGTGATTGCCACGTATGACACAGTCAGTGAGTGACAGTCTTCAGACTCCCAGGTCTTGTACATGTTTGACTGATGAGGGTAGAGATCAAAGTCAGATCACAAGGCTAGAACCGGGGAGGCAGGGAGTTGGGATCTAGACAGTTCTGCAGAGACCTCCCCCATGCAACCTGAAAGATGGGAAGGGAATGGTCAAAGAGGAGGTGGGTGTGTGGGTGAAGCTCAGGTGTTAGCACATTGGAATTTAGAAGAATTTTGTCACTTTTTATTGTTCAGGTCTTATTAACGAAATCAAGACTTTCATACGTTACGACATTAACTCTAATGATGCCTCGAAATTGGGGGTCTAGACTGCTCAGTTGGTAAATAAAAAATTTAAAAGCAAAATGCAGGGCAGTGGCTTTCTTCAGCTAGTTACTTGCCACAGCTTTTTGTTGCTGCAGTTCTTAAAACTGGGCTTTGAAAAAATCAGCTACTTCTCATGTGAAAATGAAGGCCCTCGGCACAGGAATTGTTACCACCTTCAGGTCAGATGGGAGCCAGGGAGTATTTTCCTGAGCAACAGTTTCAAGAGTCACCACAAAAACAAACATTGGCATGGTGAACACTCTCCAACATCTTTTCTAGGAATCACATTTTGGGCAATTTTAGGAGATGATTGTAAACCAGAATGAACTCTCTGGCATCCTCAGCTCCCACTCCATCAAATTTGAAACCACCAAAATATGTGTCACAGAATCTAGGAAATAAAGCTGAAATATTACTAGAGGTCCACGGGCCCTCCTTCAACATTTATTTATTTTACAAAAGCTTCTGTATCAATAGAACAAACGTAATTAAGATAAAGAAGATGCTAAAGAGGGAGAAAATATTTTCAATCATTTTGCCAGGTTAGTGTTTATTACATCAAATATAACTAGTACTTATAAATCTACAAGGACCACATTGATAATGGATAGATTGACACAACAGTTATCATTGATTGAATGTTTGCTATGTTGCAGGTATTTGGCATAGCATGTTCAGAACTTTATTTCATTTGATTCTTAAACAGCACTGCACAGATGGGTATAGTTTTGATCCCTGTTTGACACATCAGGAACATTAAGCTGAGAGAGGTAAAAAACTTGTTTGAAAGGACAAAAGAGAAAAAACAGTAAGTCAGTTTTTGAAAACTGTTTAACGTAGTGACGGGACAAGAATGAGGTACTGATTTTTGTCTATTCAACCAGCAAAAATAGAGAAGACAATGAAAGTACTGCCGACAGAGCTGCGGTCAGAGGTGCACTCCAGCCCTGCACACACAGGGTCCTAGGCTGCAGGACACCCGGGAGGTGGGGGGGGGGGGAGGATGGGACAGGCACATACTGTTCAACCAGCATGGCCACTCTTCGTAATTGTTCTTAAAGGAAAAAATCAAAGGGAGAATAAATGGGTTGGCAGATGTTTTAGTAGAGCAGCAGTTGCCTGTTAATAAGCAACCTGTTAAGGGCACTGTGGCACATTTATTAAGAGGGCTACATGACAGTCTTTAGACACAACACATATGAAGGTGGTCTTCAGGGCACCCCTGTCAGGAGTGTGGGCTGTGGGGGCTATTTTGTCAGACAGTTGGAGGAGACAGCGGGGAACCGTGACGACTTTTTTAGGTACTGACCGAGGGAAGGCTTTTTTCCTGCCTGTTTTTAAAAATGTATTCTCTCCCCTATCAGGCATTATTTTGTTCAGGTTCTCCTGTATGTGGGCTTATCTTGTCCTTTATTTTTTTTCTTCATAGCGTTTACCACCATGTGCAATTACGTTTTTACTTCCCCTACTTCTAGTTTGTTAATGTCTGTTTTCCTCACTGACTGTAACAGGTTCCGTGAGGACAGGAACCATCGTACCTCTTACACATAGTGCTTACTAACAATTTCCTGAATAAATGCGGGTATATATATATTAGAACTTGAGTTTTATGTTTGATGATTGCCCTTCAAAATGGAAATGTTTCTTAAGAGGTCCTCTCCTGTTCTCTTTAGGCTCAGCATATATTGTTAATAAGGATGAGATTTGCCTTTAAAACATACATGAAACCGCCCTTGTTGGTACTGGGCATTTTATAATTTGATCGTTCACAGTATCATTATTGCACACAACTCCCTTCCCCACCAGATCTCAATTTTATCCTGGATGTTGTTTATAACTTGGTTTGAATCTTCCATCTTTAAACTCGTTTCTATGTGCAACAAATACTCAGCCCCTACTCTCTCGGGCACTATGGGAGGTGCTGGCAATGCAGAGCTAAATCCGATTCCATTCTGGTTTCCTAGGAGCTCCCTAGGGATCGGAGAAGGCAGACAATTAGCCATGTTGCCATGTGGTCAGCTCTATTGTGATAGAGATATGGACAAGGGGCTAGTGGAGATGACTGAGGGTATACAGTGGCTTCCTGGGAATGGCTATTTTGTTCTTTATAAAGGATCTGAATCAGAATCGATTAATCACCTGAGTTCCTATTGTGTTTGCATATGTGTGTATTTGCACACCTTAGCCCCTAAACTTAGGCATGCAGCATTAAAGATAATCATAAAAGAAACAGGAGACAAGGATTATATACTCAAGCATTAGGGAGAAATTGTAAATCTCTGTTACAGGATGTTGAGTGGTGTGAAG
Organism: Murina feae; assembly: GCA_004026665.1. NCBI lineage: Eukaryota > Metazoa > Chordata > Mammalia > Chiroptera > Vespertilionidae > Murina > Murina feae. The sequence continues at coordinate 25,179 of PVJC01002445.1, read as the reverse complement.
TTCTTCATATTTCTAAGAACAGGTTGCAGGCACAGGTGACTGTGCTGTGGCAGGGACAACAGGTACTGCTAGCAGAAGGGGTGCCCTGAGCAAAGGCATGAAGGCTGAAGTTGGTAAACTACACAGGAAATAGGCTGTTGATTAATTGGGCAACTGCAGAAAGATGAAGATACAAAAAGGCCCACGGGTCCTTTAAGGCCTGGGAATCAGAATTATGAAAATGAGAAACAGAGGAGGACTCTAAGAAGGGAGGGAGAGTACTGAATAGGCAGACCACAGAGTCAGGATTGGGAAGGAGGAGTGTGAACTTGATATGGAACTGGAGAAGGGCTGAAGGATGGAGAATGGATGAGGAGGAGAGCCCGCCTTTGTGCTCATGTGGGACACAGAGAGGGTAGGTGTCCACAGATACCTTCTGCAGAAGTGCTTGGCTCAGTAGGCACTGGGTGATGGGCCAGGAGTTTGTGGTGAGTCAAGAGAATGGGAGTTGAGAGGTGAAGACAGTATAAATTACCTACTCTCTTGCACGAAGAGGATGAGATAGACCATCTCACTCATGCCTGGGTATGTAGGATTCCGGAGGGGATTTTTAAAACCAGGAAAGAATTTCAGTATGAGAGGGAAAGGAGGTGAGCAGTGGAATGATGTCTTGGAGCAGCAGGGAGGGCTCCTGTGGGCTGAAGGGGGACTTGCACCATGTATTGGGGCACCCCAAACACGCTGGTTCTTCAGAGCTATCATCCTCGGAGTGTAAATACCAAGAGGGAAAGTTCTACTTCTGTTTCAGGTTATGGGATGGAGCTTTATACAGGTGATTGTGCAGGAGGGTAAAGAATAAACATTTTTACAAGGAGGATCATGAGCGCCCATGACCGTGATCTTAACAGAAACAAGCTCTTTGAGAAGAAATCATTCGTCAAAGTAAATATGAACTGTCTTGCGCTAAGTAGGTGCATCTCAGCAGTAATTTATCACACGCCCTGTTTGGAGGAAATGGATAATGCACAAGGCTTTTGAGTCTTGAGCAATATAAAGTAGCCTGGACACACTGTTGTGAGAGATATATAATCTCGGCCTTAGATGTTACTATTTCTGTTGTTTTAACAAAGTGGCTGATTCTAAATATTACAGAGCAAAAAATCTCAAAAATGCTCTGTATGAGAAAATCAGGCAGAATACAAATCAGGATAACTTGTCCTTGTCAGGATAAAATTATCCCAGAGAGAACTTGGCTGCCATTCTAACCTGTGGACATTCTGTACTAATTTCTTTGTTTGGGTTACCTGTCTTAGCCTAAAATCGTTAGGGTTGCTTTACATGGGTGAATGAATAAGAGTAGTCATAGATTAATTTTCAGCAGTTCCAATCAGGGTTTCCCCCAAGAATATCTTGAAGTAGGCACACAGCTGGCTTGTGAATGGATGCTCTGACGTACTATAGTTTGCAAAATTGAGTTAATGGGTTAAAAAATGTGAGAGGGATAAATTAATTTAGTTTTTCTTTCCCATGTTTTTTTTGTTTTTTTTCCTGCATTGAACTGATGACTCTTTCCAGAGAAGTGCTGATTTCACCTGTGCTCCAGGCTCTTGCCTGAGCAGGACCCTGTGGCACAGCTGCCCTGGCCCAACTGTAGGTCGAGGCTTATCCTGACCCCTCAATGCTAATGCAGATGTCTAGCAATGAGGCTTTCTGCTCAATTCTCTGTTGTATACCTCATTGATGCCCATCTTTTGGCCTCTGGCTCTGTTGTCGGCCTTTGATGTATGTACAGTATAGTAAGAGCCCTGGTTGACCTCCCTAGATTTTCCTTCTGGGTGCTTAGCTCTGGGTTAACTCTCCAAGCCTTCAGTGAATGTGTAGGTTCTGTCTTTTTTCTCCTTCACCATTTTCTTTTCTTCCTGCCTGAATGTGGACATGATGTCTAACATTGCAGTAGCCATCCTTGGGTGCATGAGTGCAAATGCTTGTTAAATAAGGCTTTGTGCAAAGATAGGAGTTTGGGCCTTGCATAAGCTCTAGCCTGGGACTTCTTACAACAAGGCTTCTTGTATAGAAGATATTTAAACCCTCTAAGCTTTCTGGTAAGATGCAGTTGAATGCAGTCCCAGTTGCTTCATCTCATCATCAGTTCTCGCAGTGGTTCCAAAACATTTTTGAAGTTTGTCATTAAAATAATTGAAAACATATTTACATACATTCCTTTGTATTTTTTATTTATACACTATTCACATGTACTACTATATTATACATAAAGCAAAACAGATAAGTTAAAGACAAAAACCATTAAAATAATGATGTATTTTATCTTATTGGTTAATGATATAAACCTTTTTACTTCTTTCTTTAATTTTTGTTTAATTGCTTAAAGTATTACAAGTTTGTGATTTAATATGCTTTCAAATTTTTTGAAAGTCTTAGCCTAACATTTTGTGGTAAAAAGATCTGAAGGTCTGTCTTCAAGGTCAGCTTGGATGTTTAATTTTATTAGCTGTGAAATCTCAAAAAGGTTTCTTACAAAGATATATTTGTTCAAAAGGAATAAGTAGATCATTCGTTACATTTATTAAATCTAGATATTCATTTTTTTCCATTTCATCCATCAATAATGCAAAGGTGTTTGATTGAATTTGGCCAGTAAATCTCAGTTTTCTCTGATGACTTTCCCTGAAAACTAATTGGGATGATGTTTTTTATCCTTTTATGATTAGTTTTAAAACCCACAGATAGTTTTTCATGTGGAAGATTTTTAGGTGGATTGGAAAATTCAGTTTCCAACTTAATATATGCAAATATGGGTTTTTATATATGACACATTTTCAGCAAAAAAAATTACCTAATAATGGAATTGTTTCCAATGATTCATTTTCAAAATGCTCCCTCCAGAGCCCAAGTCTCCTTTGCAAAGCCTTAATTTTCCCATTTATTGATGTCTTTATGATGAAGGGAGAATTTGTGTGTATATATTTTTATTAAAATATCTATTTGATACCATCTTATAGAAGGCATTTGTCATACCAAGAGAGGTCATAAATTTTAAATTGCCTTTTTTTTTTTTTTTTGGTATAATAAAAATGGGTCACTCAGTTGAAAGTTCAATAATTATTTTATTTTATTTTATTTTTACAATGAGATAGCCAGCCAGCCAATCTTGATGTGAAGTAAAGTATTTCCTTGGTCACTCCCCATCTCACTGCAAATTATTGGAAGATTATGTTTTATTTCAGTGGGTTGTTTTTGTAATAAGTACAGTCAGTTCTGCTGTAAAGCTTACTTGAAAATGAGAGTTCGTTCCAATGCAGAGGATATACTGGGGAATGCTTTGAGCATAACACAATTTTGTGTTTGCTTAGGTGCAGTTTCAGCCACGAGAGATGCTGCGTGTACCTGGGTGAATGCAGAAAATAGCTGAATCCAGACACAGACACACACACCCCTCCAACTCCTACCAGCTGCCGAGTTTACCATGTTTTAAACCCTGTCACGTGTGTTGTGAGCCATACTTGACATCTGGGTGTTACAACTTTCCATTCAGTTTCAGATAACCCTTCTTCACCACTTTATAACAATCCATAAGCTGCAATCCTTCCATTTCCACACACCTGCAGGGTACACTGCAAAATTTATTGTATATTTCTGTATTTCTTAGCCATTTAATGCATGTAAAATTGTGCTTTTGTTTTTATTAAATGTCAGCTTAAGAAGTATTTGGTACGGCCCCCGCTGGTTTGGCTCAGTGGATAGAGCTTCAGCTTATGGATTGAAGGGCCTCGGGTTCGATTCCAGTCAAGGGCAGATACCTGGATTGCAGGCTTGATCCCGGGCCCCAGTCGGGGTGTGTGCAGGAGGCAACCAATAGATGTGTCTCTCTCACATGGATGTTTCTGTCTCTCCCTGTCCCTTTCACTCTAGGGGGTGGGGTGGGGGTGGGGGACAGAGGGTGGGGTGGGAAATGGGAGGAGGAGAGCTATGGGGGGAAAAAAGAGGAACAACTGTAATAATCTGAACAATAAAGATAAATTTAAAAAAATCAATGGAAAAAATATCCTCAGGTGAGGATTAACAACAACAACAAAATCTGGCGCTGAAGTTGTTGAGAGTTGTGTCCTTACACATTTCCTCCGTGAGCCCTGTGGTTTTTATCGCCCTTTGCGTAGTGTGGCGCTGTGATTTCTAGGGATGCATAGGTTACATTACAGCACAACTGACTGCACTGATGATCTCCAGTAGCTGTTTGTGCAGTGCTGATTTTAACTTCTTTGTAGCAATGGTTTGCTTGTGAATTATTCAGGAATAGGTTTCAGAGTGAGATGCCATTGTTGCAACCTTCCTTCCTTTTCTCCTTCCTAAAGAGAGAAGCATTTACAGCGATTCTGATTTAATCGATCTGGGAAGAAGACACCTGGCCACGAGAATTTTTAACACCTAGTCAATTCTAATGTACAGTTGGAGCTGAGAGTCATGCTTGAGTCTCACCAAAAGTAAATCTGTATGTATTTTATCACTGGAAACAGATACTAGCAAATACCATAAGCTGAGACATCTTGAAACCCCAGTACTTTCATCCAACTGTGTAGCAAACCTCCCACATTGTATAGTTTATACTAATACAACTCTCTATGCAGCAATATTTTTAATGCATCTTTCAACAATGTTTTCTAGGTTGAGGCACATATCACATTTAGCAGCTGAATCACGGAAACAATTGTAGTGGTTGGCTCCATGTTTAGGATGCTCAGTTTTTAAATGTTGCCAATTGTGATGATACCGCCATTAGCTAATATCTCAAGAACCAACAAACACTTATGTGATTCATCTTTAACCATAGTTGATATAGATCATATTTTAATGAACAGGAAAACATATTCCTGTGTTCAAATCTGATTAAATTATTCACTGATTTTAGTTTGTAATGTGGCTGATGAAAAGATGAGACTAGAAGTGACAACCCATTTTGGGTTCATTTGTTTGTAATTGTCTTATTACTGCTATTGTGGGTCTGTGGTTTCATTGTGAGAATCTTTTGAAACCACTTGTCTATGTTGTGCAGGTTGGCTTAATAAAACTAGGTGGTATGACCTGCACATGGTTTTAACTGAGTCACAGCTTTAGCAATGTCATCGCATGCTAGTGATCGAGGAGCTTCACATTTTCCCCTTGGGAACTCCCGTCCACTGTGTGAGATACAAACAAAGTGAGGGAGTCACTGTCAGTCATATATTAGATATTGCCCCGACTGGGTAATTCAGTGGGTTAGAGCACATCCCGATATGCCAATGTTGCAGGTTTGATCCCCATCAGTACACATGCAAGAGTCAACCAATGAATGCATAAATAAGTGAAACAACAAATCGATGTTTCTCTCTCCTTTCCTCTCTCTCAAGTCAATAAAGAAAAGGAATAATATATTAGAAATTAATAAGGTTAAATTATTTTTTCAATAAAACATATATATGCATCTATTCATACATATGTACACACATATTTGTATCTATATCTATATCATCTATATCTGTATCTATATCTATCTATATCATCTATCTATTCCAACACAGTTCTTCCAGTGCCACAGTGGGTTGCTTTGTGTGCCTCTTGGGAGACAATGGGGCTACAACTAGACTTCAGGCTCCTGTGAAGAGATTTGGAGGCATAATCCTGGCCTCTCCCCACGGTCCCAGCTATAGTCTGGGTCAGTTCCAGGCTCACACCTGATGCTCCCACATCAGTGAAGCATAAGCAAGGTGGAGGAGGGGTGGGGTGCGAGGTAGGAAGGCCTAGAGAAAAACCTCTTTCCCAACTCCTAGGCAGCCTGTGGGTCTCTGTTATTTCTTGTCCAATCATTATTGTTAAAGCTAAATACGGAATGCCTATGCTTACAGCAAGGAAGGACAATGAACAAATTCATTAATTACGCCTCTGTTTACCCTGATATCCCACTAAGCCATTAATTTGAATAATTATGGCCTTTTGTTTGGACTCAGTGATATTAACATGAGAAAGTATTTGCCAAACCTGACTGACTCCCTGGTGTAAAATGTTGGGAAGTTCCAAGGCGCTTATGGAGATGAACGCCACACCTTTACTTATTGCAAGTAAGAACCGATTAGCAATGCACGTTAGGATGTATTGAAGGAGCAGGGCTCATAGGCTTCAAACAAAAATGTTGCTGCCCCTGAGCCCTTTCCACTCTGCTTCGTGGGATCCATTCTTCCCTGCTCCTTGGGTTAAGGCTAGTGGTTCTATAACTCACCTGTCACTCTTGGAAAACAAAACGCCCTCACCTACCCTAAGTGGCAAAAAACAGTCATATTTTGCAATTAGGTCAAGGTCAAACTTTTGTGGAAAAATCAAGGCTTATGACACTGTAAGCTTTCCAAGAAAAGACTTGTGTCTGAGTATGATTAATCTGAACATCAGTGATTTCAGTTTTCAGCTGTGATATGCTTGGAATATTTCATCCTTTGATAGAAATCAGGGCCTTGTCGGGGAGCAGTGGGCAGCCAAGGTTCAGTCTCAGTCAAAATGTTCAGAGGCAGAGACCTGGCCAGACATAGCTGGGTTCTTAGGTGCTCCAGGCTGGCGACTTTTCTCCCTCCTCCCACCTTGCTTGTCGCTGTGAGCCTGGACTCGATGTGCCAGAAATGATTTTGGAATTTGGGGTGGAGCAGTAAAGAAAGAAAAGTCCCCATTCTTAAGGAGTTTCTGTTCTAGTGAGGATGCGGTTTGCTTGCAATTAGCAAGCACCCAGTGTCAGAGTGTTTAAGTCTCAAAAAGAAAAATGCCAAGACTCAATAAGAGATAGAGATTAGGGCATGGGGGTGCTGTGTTAGAGGGGTGGTCAAGATGGGCATCTCTGTGGAAGAGACCTTTGAATACATGACATGAGACATGAAGAGAAAAGATTTTCTTTAGATGCTGTTCCATCCAAGCACCTCAGCAAAGAAAGAGGCTTCTGATTGTTCAGGAATCTCACCAATATCTGGCTGAAACCTAAACCCAAATCTCACTTGCTAACATGGCAACTAATTTTAATTGTATTCACAAATCATTTTTCTTTATCCAGGATAATGTCACAACCTTCGAGGCAGACCAGGTGCCATCTTTTTGCCAGTCTCAGAGTAACAATAAAATAGAGAGAGCCCTTTATAAGAGATTGCTTTTACAGGGAGGAGAAATGGAGTTGGGAAATTTCCAGGTGACATTTAATTCTCTGAGCTTTCACTGCTTAAACAAACAAACAAAAAAGAACTTACACAACAACCCACCATCCTCTTGGTGAAACTGATAAAAAATAACATGTCGTTTACTCTGGGATGAACACACTGGCCAGGCGGAAAATAGCTGGCTATCTCCATGAAATCACAAGGACAGGATGCCTCCTTTTCTCATTTGACTAAAAACACCTGGGACACCTGTCATCCGAGCTCCCTGGCGCTTTGATTCCGGTTGGCTCACCTGGCTGCCTGGTGAAGGGGAGAGCAGGCATTGTGCTGTGTGTGTCTTGCCTCTACTCTTGAGGAGTTTGTGTGGGTAAGTCCCCTTACAAGCTCATAGTTCAATCCAGATTCGAACTGTTTCCAGACCATTCGCAGTAAGTTTTCATCCTCCAGGAAGGAAACGGGTATCTCGGGGAATGAATGGCCTATTTCCCTCCAAGGCCAGGTCTCCACGGTCAAAGCGAAGAATCAGGGCATCTATCCAGATAATTCAGGACACCCAAATCTACCTTGGCCTGAAATAGGCACATGTAAAAGCAACCTTCTTTGCAGGATCTGGTCCCCATATAATTCTGGGGGATGGAGTGGGGGGGTTGAGGTACCCCAGCATTTTCTTACTCAGGAAGTTGGCATCATTTGCTACCTCATTCAAGAAGAGGTAAGAGTATTAATGTGACCCACTTTCTCTGTCCCCTGGCTCTTTCTGCTGGATACATGACACTTCGACTTCCATTCTGAACCGCTCTTTCCTTTCCTGAGCTGCACTACTATGACCTGAGGGAGAAACAGTAGTAAATGAGGTGGGTGGTTTAGGCCTCTTGACTGGGAGATTCAGAAATTGAGGCCCTAGGAGTATGTGCTTTATTGCCGTGATAGAGGGCTCACTTTTTTACATTTAGGATTTTATTTGTATTTGTTTAGCTTAAATGATTATTTAGTTAAACATTATTTTAGAATAGTTTTGGGCTTACAGAGAAGTGGTAAAGATAGGCCAGAGAGTTCCCTTAAACCCCAAACCCATTTTATTCTATTGTCCATATCTTACATTTTTATGGTTCATTTGTTACAATGAATGAATTTATATTGATATCCTATTTTAAACTAAAGTCTTTACTTTATCCTTATTCCCTTAGTTTTTTCCTATTGTCCTTTCTCTGTCTTAGGATCCCACCCAGGCTGCATTCAGTTGTCCTGTCTTCTTAGGCTCCTGTTGGCTGGGACAGTTTCTCAGACTGTCTTATTTTTGACGACTTGGCAGTTTTGAGGAGTCCTGGGCAGCTGTTTTGTAGAATGCACCTCAGCTGAGGTTTGCCTGATGTCATGATTACACTGGGCTTATGGGTTTTGAGGACGAACATCATAGCATACAGTGTCATTCTCAGCATTTCAATCAGGAGCTTGTGATATTGACATGACTTGTTATTGGTAGTGGTGTCCACCAGGTTTCTCCACTGTAAAGATACTGATATGAACTCTTAATGCCACACTTATTGTAAGTCTGTATTTATATTTATATCTATCTTATATGATAAAAGGCTAATATGCAAATTGCCCTAAAGTCAGAACAATTGGTCACTATAATGTGCACTGACCACCAGGGGGCAGACGCTCAATGCAGGAGCTGCCCCCTGGTGGTCAGTGCACACCCACAGTGGGAGCACTGCTCAGCCAGAAGCTGGACTCACAGCTGGTGAGCGCAGCGGCGATGGTGGGAGCCTCTTCCGCCTCTGAGGCAGCACCTCAGGGAGCAGGCCTAAGCTATCATTTGGACATCCCCTAAGGGCTCCTGGACTGCAAGAAGGCACAGGCCGGAGTGAGGGACCCCTTTCCTCCCCCCCCCACACACAAATTTTGTGCACAAGGCCTCTAGTCTACACTAATAAAAGAGAAACATGCAAATTAACCATCATTCAGTCACTCTGCCACTCTGCTACACCCACAAGCCACACCCACCAGCCAATAAGGAGTGAGTATGCAAATTAACCCAACTAAGATGGCAGTGGCCACAGAGCTGGAGTGAGCAGGAGGCTTGGGTTGCCCCTGGCTATGGAAGAAGCCAAGCTTCTTGCCTGCCCTGGCTGGCCTGGGCTCTGCTCAAGGCTACAAAGTTTCAATTATAGAAGATAAATAAATCCCAGATACTCAGATACCCTTGCTGCCCATGGTCTCCACTCAAAAGGGCCTGGGAGCCTGGGTTCCACACCAGGGCTCCGCTCAAGGCTACAAAGTTTCAATTGGATCACTGGGGGGCGTGGTCAGCCTGAAAATGGCCATCAGCCCCTCACCCAGGCTGGACAGGCACCCCAGCAGAACCCCCCCACCCTGAAGGGGCTGAGGGCAGCCTGAAAAACAGCTCTCAGCCCCTCACCCAGGCTGGCCACACCCTGCTGTGGGCCTGGCCAGCCTGGGTGAGGGACTGATGGCTGTTTGCAGGCTGGCCAAGCCCTGAAGGAGGTGTGGCCAGCCTGAAAACGGTCCTCAGCCCCTCACCAGGCTCACCAGGCACCCCAGTAGGGACCCCCACCCTGAAGGGGGTGTGGCCATCCTGAAAACAGCCCTCAACCTCTCACCCAGGATGGCCACACCCTGATGGGGTGAGGGTTCCCACTAGGGGGCTTGGCCAGCCTGCAAACAGCCATCAGCCCCTCACCCAGGCTGGCCAGGCACCCCAGCAGGTGGACATCCCCTGAAGGGTCCCAGATTGCGAGAGGGCACATGCTGAGCTGAGGGACCCCCCCACCCCATGAGTGCACAAATTTTTGTGCACTGGGCCCCTAGTAATAGATAACATCCTATCCTTATAATGGGAACATATCTTCTGTGTTTTTCTTCTGGATTAATATTGACTACATTGTCTCTTCACTATAGACTTTGTAGTCATGATGAATTAATAAACCTCTCAAAGCTGAGTCATTATTACTTGTAAGAGTAAACAACAATATTTTAATTTGCTATAAGCCATCTATGATGCTGGGCACTTACATTTATCTCATATAGTCCTTGTAGCTTTAGAAATTTTCTTATTTCTACTTTATAAGTTATTGAATCTCAGAAGGTTGATGTAACTTGCCAAGGTCATGCAACTACCAGTGAAAGAGCTAGATTTGTACTAAGAAATACCTGCCTCCAAATCTGTGATCCTAATTGCTGTAAAATACTACTTCAGAATAGGGCTAACAGAGCTGGCACTAGGCAAACATAAGGAAAAGGTAGACTTTTATTTGTAATAACTCCAGTGCCTCTACTTCCATATAGGGAAGAAGTAGACCTCATGCCTTCAACCAAAGGAAAGACCCTTCATGGGCAGAAAGCAGGCAACATTCAGACCTTTCAGTATTCTTCCGTGTTGTGCATGTAGGTAGCTGCCTCTTTGAGAAACATCCTGGGTTATTCTTACTAAATACTAGGTTCTGATTACGAGTTGCATAATGGACTTTTGAACAACCGAAGAGAAAGATCTCTGTACAGCTTCACAGGAGAGAAGACTGCCGGATGTGGCACTGCCTTTTCAGAATCAGAATCTGTTGTTTCCCACTTTGGCTCTTCCCAATGTTGGTATTTAAATGGCCCAGTAGGTAGCATTACCAATTCAATGAACTCATTTGAATTAGGGAACCCAAGGTGGTTGTTAGGCAAGGGGATTCTTCCCACAGCGTATCACTATCTCATACTCTGTGCTTGTAGAACTTGCTCAGAAAACAGTGCAGAGTGATGCTGGTGAAGATTTATTTAATGCTTAGCAATAGTGTGTTATGTAGAATGAGAAGTTCAAACCACATTGTGTACAATAAGTAATAAATCTTCCAAAAGAATTCTCTGTGGAAGCCCAAAGCTTGTATTATTCCAAACAATGATGGGGCAATGTTCAGAGAACTCAAGAACCTCCCTTAGAATTTGAAGGAGTTATTCATGAATTATAGTAATTTGCATTGGCAAACGCAACACTTCTGATCCTTTATTCATTTCACCCTGACTTTGTGCAAGGCACTGTTCTAGGCACAGAAGATATAAAGATAGGCAGGATAAAATCACTGCCCCCCAGAAGCCCACAGCCTGGTGAGTGAAAAAAGGTCAGTAAATTGTCAGAAATAATGCGAGAAATGCAACCAGAGAGAATGACTTTTTTGGAGAGAATTAGATACTGTTTACAGAAGTCAGGGGAAACTTTCTTCACAATGAAGGTGAAATCTAAGCTGAATCTTGAAGAATGATTAGTAAACAGGGATACCTGGCTGACGTCGGAGTTTATGGAAAAGCATGCAGATGTGAAACAGCACAAAGTGTTCTTTTAACTACAACTACTGATGTAAGGTAGGGTGTAGATTGTTACAGGGAAGTGCCAAGTAAGTAAGAGGCAGTTCATTATTAAGGTTCTGTGTATCTTGCCTAGAGGTAGGGTTATTTTTCTGCAAGCAGTGGGGATGTTGAACAACAACATGGCTATAATATCACCCTTGTATACATTATAGGGGTAGGGACTTCGTCTCATTCCTCTTTATCTTCCCCAGTACCAGACACAGTACTTGGGACATAGCTGGTGATTAGTACATGACTTTTGGGTTGATGTAGATTACTTTAATGATCATATTTATTATAAATCCCCATTTGGGTCTTTTCCTCATTCTTAGTATATATTATATTTCTGAGTAGAGCTCCTACCTGGGCATTAGGATGAAATCAAACTCATCTTCTGTGACCATCAGCAACAACTACATGCATATGCCTTTTAAGGTACCTGTGTGATGCGTATGAACCAAATATTAAGGTTTCAAGGTTTGACTCTTTATCTTTTAGCAAACAGCTTAATTAGATATTTGCTTTACAACTCTCCGAGTGAATGCAGTTCCTAGGCTGGAAAGAGAATAAATGGATTTTATGTGTTACAAGAAATTCAGAATTCTGGCTAAGATTGCCATTATTATAACACTAGGAGCTCAGTGCACAATATATTGTGCACTCGGGGACGGGGATCCCTCAACCCGGCCTGTACCTGCCCAACCTGCGGCCTGCCACCCGCACATTTTGCCCCACCCACCCACACATGCCACCCGCCACCAGCTGATCGTGGCCCACCCACCCACACACCCTGCTCACCCTGACGCTTGCACTGCACTCGCCTCCGGGGCTGCCGGCCTCCATCTTGGCTGAGTTAATTTGCATACAGCCACTCTGATTGGCTGGTGGGTGTGGCTTAGGCATCCCGAAGAAATAGTCAATTTCAATATTACACTTTTATTAGTGTAGATTTAACATTAATCTAGTCATTTGAAATGGTTTAGAAAACAAGCCATCCTCTCATTAACTGGCCTTAGAGAGTAAGTGCCTACACTTGTAATACTATTATTTTTTAAAATCTTTAATGTCATTAAGTGAAAAAAATTTGGCTAATTCTAGTTTGTCCTATCAAAGATTAAAATTAGTCACAAAATATTGGAATTAGCCAGTTTGCACTTCAGTTGTTATGCACACAAACATAACACAATATGGAATTATTTTCTTGAAGAACTAGGCAGATGGGATTGATATTCTGCTAAATTGAAGTGGATATTAAAGAGGTTTAAAAGAACAAATGACAATGATTTGGTGGATGGTAGAGGATAGGTTATTGTACCCATATGGGGCAATCTGTGGTAAATTGCTAATTTTCCCCCAGTATCCATTCTTTCCTCCTCTCATAGTGGAAGACTTAGCTGGACATAAAACAAAAGACTGTATATCTCAGCCTCCAGTATAGTTAAATGTGGCCATTCATCCATCTTCTGGTCAATAGAATATGAACATAAGTAGTATGTGCTACTTCTGAATTGTACCTTTAAAAGAAAAGGGTATGCCATTTCCTTCCTTTTGTCTCTCTTTCTCATCCTTCAGCGAGGAACAGAGAGTTGGTGATGAACACAGATGACAACCAAGGTGTGACAGGGCAACAAGTTAGAAAGAACCTGGGCTCAAACATCAAGGAAGCCCTGGACTAAGTTATTACTATTTTGGATCATTGTTACAACAAACAAGGCTTTATCCTAATACAGTTGGGAATCGGGAGGAAGATGTGTCAGTCAAGTGCCTTTGTGTTGCAAATAACAAAAACTCAATCCAGACTGGTCAGAACAATAAGAAATCTATTGGCTGATGAAACTGGAAACTCTAGAGGTGGACAGGACAGGCTTCTGTGGTGATTTAATACAGTGGCTTGCAATATCTTCCAGAGCTGTGATGCTTTTTGTCCATATTTCTTTCCATCTATCTTCCTCTGTAAGTCAGTAGATATTGCTAACAACTCCTAAGCTCATGCATTTTGTTAATTTCCCCAGTGAAGAGTCGTGGGAGTATGCAGGGAGCTTCTTGTCTCGACATTGAACGAAGTAATTGAGTTTCATTTTGACTGGAACAATTTTAGGTCACATGTCTATACCTGAATTACTCACTATGGCCAAGATAATACTATATACTTCTAGCTTATCTTTGGGTTATCAATAATTATTGTAAAGGGGATATCATTGAATAGTTTAAGCCAATAGGCAACCCTAGGATTGGAGGAAGGGTCAGTCAAACTCAAGATTCATGGCTGCTTCTTAGTGGGAATGGAGTATAATGGATGCCAGGGAAGCATCTAGACAATGTCCACCACTAACGGTGAGTGTGGGCCTTCTGTGCACAGGAGTAAAGTACACATGCTGTCTTGTAGGTGCAATATACACAGGAAGGGTAGGGCTGCTACAGACAGTGTTTGAAAGTCATGATCAGGATCTTGTATATACTTTGGGCATTTGGGCTAAGTTGAGGGTGATTTTTGACAGTAGCACAATAGAAAATATAAATTAGTATAATGACCCCCTAAGGGAGTCTAAGGAAAAGTATTCCTGGGTAGCTTTTTTTTTTATCTTATCACTGTGTGTGTGTGCGCACATTTTTGTGCATTCTCTGATAAAAGGCCCTAGGGACAGGGAATGGAATATATATGATTAAGAAACACATCCACATACTTACATAAAGTAATTAGTCTCTTATTAAATTTCAAAGATTATGAATTAAGTAAATTTTTTGGTTGTCACTCCTGTTTTGTTTTTTTTTTTTTTATTAATCCTCACCTGAGGAGATTTTTTCCATTGAGACAAAAAGGAAGGGGTAGAGGAATGGAGGAAGGAAAGAGAGGAAGAAGGAGAAGGACAGGGAGAGGGAGAGAGAAAAGGATAGGAGACGGGGAATGAGAGAGAAACATTGATGTGTCTGATTGGTTGCCTCCTGCACATACCCTGGGCCTGGGAAACAAACCCACAACCCTTTGGTGTGCAGTCCACACTCTAACACCAGCCAGGGCTGTCGCTCCTGTTTTGATCTGCCTAAATTATCCAGACAGTTGACACAGTCATCTACTCTGCCTTTGCTGAACAAATTTGGAATGGAGCCTGGTTCTTCCAAATTTAAGAAAAATAAATGTTGCATTTATAGTTTAGTCCTGCATTTGACTCTAGGGGCAGCTGAACATAAAGGTAGAGACTCTAGTTTCTATATCCTGAATCATCTGGCTGTGCCCAGCACAGACCTCTGCTTCTGTCACTTGGCAGGATAAATAAAATTTGGAAATCAACTTTCTGTAGAAAAAAATCTTAGATCTGTCTAGAACAAAGTAAAATATTACACAATGCTTAAAAATGTGCACTCTATGTTAATTATTTCAGGCAGCTATGTTAATGCTAAGTCTCTGATTCTCGGTAGAATTCCTGTGATGCATGTTCTTAGATTTGGCCAGCTTCAGTCATTTCTCTCTAGAGATGTCATGGTTTGATCTTGGGGCCAGAGTGGATCAGTTACTGAAACAGGGCCTTTATATCAGGCTAAGAGTGTCACATGATTTCAGATAGGTTTTCATTATCTTATTACCTTGCTGTTGGCACATGAAATAATGTAGATAATTTCAACCGAGCGTGACACAGAAGAAAAAAGCTTTTGTGTTCATCCCAGGGCCGCAAAAGAAAATCCCCTTAAAGCTTTTTTTGCTGATAGAAAACTATTTACCAGAATTCCCAGGAAATCTGGAAAGTGTTATTGATCATTCCTCACTTCCTGAGAGTACTTTTTATGGGATTTTGCTTTTAAATTCTGTTTTTTGAAGCTTTTGAGGTTATAATATTCACCATTAAATGGGGTTGTGTCGGACATAGAGGGATTAAATCTTGACATTTTAGATGAAACTGGAATGATAGGAAATGCAGAGAGAGCATGAAATGGAGGATTCTGACCTCCTTTTCAGAACTGAGACATAATGAGTACTATTGGTCTTATTTAAAACCCCTGGTGATACTGAGGCAGTTGTTATCTTATCATCCCATATAATAAAGGGGTAATATGCAAATTGACTGTCATACCCTCACACAAGATGGCCATCCCCATGTGGTCAAAAGATGGCTGCCACAAGATGGCTGGCAGGGGAGGACAGTTAGGGGTGATTGGGCCGGCAGGGTAGGGCAGTTGGGGGTGACTGGGCCAGCAGGGAAGGGCAGTTAGGGGTGACCAGGCTGGCAGGGGAGGGCAGTTGGGGGCAACCGGGCTGGCAGGGGAGCAGTTAGGCATCAATCAAGCTGGCAGGGGAGTGGTTAGGGGGCAATCAGGCTGATAGGCATCGGGCCCTAAACCGGCAGTTGGACATACCCCAAGGGGTCCCAGATTGGAGAGGGTGCAGGCTTGTCTGAGGGACCCCTCCCCACCCTCAGTGCACGAATTTCATGCACCAGGCCTCTAGTTTTTAAATAAATACCTAAAGCTTACCCAATTAAATATGCCCAGTTCTTTATTTGGCTTCATATTTGCTTACACATGCATACACATATATGCTTGTATTTAAACAGATCTGCTGCCCCCAAATCAACCCCCCTCAGGTTGAATTAATATTCTTTTATGTTTTTACTGTTGAATAGCAAAGCTTACTTTTGGGAGGAGAGTCCTAGAGAAATATAACCTGAGCTCTACCTCCAGGATAAGATGATGGTATGAAGCCAAATCACAGAATCTCCCTCTCCCAAAAGCCGATGGCGTGGCCAAAGATTGAATAAATTTAAAAACCAGTAAAGTAGCCATTGAATAAAGGTAGAGATAAAATGTATTTTTAAAAACAGCATTCCTTGGTCCTATACAAAGCACCATTCGTGAATTCTTTTCTTGATGGAGTATTGCTTTAGGTTCCAAATGCAGACTCAAATGGACTTTGGGAAATGCAGCTCCTTTATAAACCACAGACATCTGAACTTAATGTTCTTTTGTTTTCAATAATACATGAGGTACAGCAGGAGTTCCTAAGTACTTCTCCATCCCTTGATTGCTTTCCCCAAATAAGTTCCGACAGCTCCATTTTATAGTCATCAGGACTATTTCTGGTTCTTCAGAGGTGTATTTTTGGAATTTCTGGTTTTGCTTTTGTGCAGTTACTAAGTCCTGACATGATGACATGATGACTCTCACAGCTGAACACAGTCCCAGGCAAGTCGCTCTTTCCAATGGCCATGTTGGCTCAGACAGCAAAGGTGAAATAATTGGTCAGAAGTTTATGCCATTGATGAAGTTTTCGCATTCATGTTCATCAGACTCTTTGAACTGAAACTAAAGGGAAGTTTTCCATAGGTTATAAATGTTCACCTCTTCTTTACTTTATACTCTCACCCTTTCCTAAAACACTTCCTGACATTTCAAAAACCCAGAAGCTGGAAGAGACCTCGATGAGCCCTGCTGCAATCTTCTCTAATAAGAGTAAGTGATGACAATAATAATGATTACTTTTCGGATGGCCATCTGAGCCAGGCATTGCTGTGGGTACTTTGTAGTCAGTATCAAGAAGAAGGACAGAGAAGCCCAGGACTGCATTTCTGCTGCTAATAATTGTAATCGTAACTGCCATTTACCGAGTGCGTGAGGTGTTGTCTTCACGCCACTTTACGGATGAATAAAGCCTCTAAAAAGTTGCACCAAAAGTCTCATAAATAGCGTCACTGAAATCCGAACCTGACTGACTGCAAATCCTTTGTCCTTTGGTGGACTTAAGATGGAGTTTAAACTGGGCCATATGAGACAGACAGGCAGATTCAGTAATATCTAGCAAGGTGCTGGCCCCTATTCTACTCTGTGCTGCCTGTGGTCCCTGGTGGGCCACTGACTTCTGTGGGCTATTGACGGGATCGTCTGCTTTCTGGATGGTGAGGCAACAAGCTTCTTTTTATTTCCTCCTGTTTGCTGATTGGAGGGGAAATTTACAGAGCCTTTATGGCCAATGAGAGAAAGCACAGGGAAGACTTCTGGAAGAAAGAAGTAAGACTGCCTCCATGGGAGGCCCAGGGTTGTCCATGCCTGCTGGAGTTCCAGCCCTTAAGACCTCCCTCCTGTGTACTCTTTCCCAATAGAGACCATTGAAAGCCCCAGTCCTGGAGTTCAAGTCAAACAACTTTATCCTGGCCTTCACGATGAGTGGAATGGTACAAGTGTCATGGATTGGAAAAAGTCAAGGGGTATGAGCTGGACAAGACTAGTTCAAGTCCCAGTTATGCCACTTAAGAACTGTATGAGTTAAAAATGGAGATCTATCTATCATCTGTTGTAATACTTATCTATCACTTGTTGTAATACTTTAAGCAATGAAATTAAAATAAATAAATAAAAAAAAAAGAACTGTATGAGTTTAGACAAGTTACTTTTACTTTTTCCAGACTCGATTTCTTCACCTGTAAAATGGTGATAAGGATAGTTATAGTGTAGAGTTTATGATGGGAACTAAACAATAAAGTATGCAAAATTTCTTCAAATAAAGACATTTCCCACTTGATAGGGAAGCCAGAATAATTCTGGGAGAAATGTTAATTTACTTAAAGATCCAAACAAATGGGAGAGAAACAAATGCAGTTAGGTAGAGACAAAGCACCAGGTGACAGAATTTATCTTGGCGCTTGATTCTTGTGCGTTTTACTGTTGTTATAATTTGTCATGTGGGTTTTAGCAATGCATTTATTAGGCACAAAAATTAATTCACATCGTGCAAAATGAGACTGTCTTAAGAAGAAGAAAAATGAAATCCATGCTGAAGAAAGAATTAAGAGGAAACAGCTTGAGCATGGATGGGTGTTATTAGGTTAATGTACTGGTTGGGAAACACATTTGTAAATGGAAAAGGTGTTCAAGGCTGCACAAGGGTTGGTAAGAATTCAGCTGTTTGGAAAATGAGCCAATATGTTCATAGTTATAAGCCACAGACACCTCTCTGTTTGAAGAAGTTACTGCAGGATTCACCCGTGGAGGTGAATTCTGGATCAAGTTTTGCAGTGTTGTCTGATCGATGAAGACAGGTCCAAATGGGAAAAAGTGTCAATCAGATATATATTTAAATCTATAAATAGGTTCAGAAAGGCTTTCTCTTATTAAAGTGTATCAATTAAAAAGTGGGTCTCTAAGTCCAAGAAATTTTTCAATCCCATTTTCCCTGCAGTATGTCCCAGTATTTACGGAATCAAGGGTGTCATTAATTACTTATTCCTCAGCTACTAAGAGTCACTTAACTACCTCAGCAATACAAGTTTGCATATGGTATACAGTTTCTTTCTACAAAAATATTCATGTGAAGAGGGAATAACATGTTTCACAGCAGTGAATTTTTGGTGTCAAGAAATAAGCACTGCTGACTTGCCTTCCCAAAAGGCTCTACCAAAGCAAACTCCCAAAGTACATCCCAGTATATTACAGCAATGTTTTCTCCACCAGACGCAAAACCCAAAAGACATAATGACAAAACTCCACAGATTTGACCTCATATAAAGGAAAACTTCTATACCAAAGGTACCATAAAGTTGAAAATTGTGGTAATGGAGATTTCTGAAGCATATACAAGATTAATAATCATAATATACAGGGTGGGACAAAAGTAGATTTATAGTTTTCATAGGAAAACTAATAACAATATTTAATACATAATAATTCAAGAATAAACCCAGTTTTGTGTATTTATTTTGCCCACCCTACATAAAGAATTCCAACAAAGCAATAGAAGAAAAAGACTAATGACCTCATAGAAAACGTGCAAAGGATATGATGACTCCGTGCACAGAGGAAGAAATGACATGTGGCCAGTAAGTATTTTAAAGATTCAGACCCTTTCTGGAAATCAGGAAAATGCACATTCAAACCATGGAATACTTGTTTTTGGGCCTCCAGATTGGAAAATTGTAAGCTTATGAGATTCCATTACTTTATTGTTCTCAACAACAAAAGCCCTGGAGTAGTATCCAAGCAAAAGGGGAGGTGAAATCAGAACTCTACTTCCAAGATGAATACCTCCATCTTGTGAGTATAGTCTCTGCTGAAGTCAGAAGGCTTGTGTGGGAGGAACCACATCCCACATCACACAGCTTTGACCACTTCACCTTCCACATTGTCAGTCACCTCAACCTCCACCTCTTCAAAATCCAGGTAATGTTATTCCCTAGTGCACCCAGACCCTCCAGGAGGGTAATCCAGACCCACTCCAGCTGCTCCTGCTGTGGGACGTGGCTGAACCAGAGTAACTTCCTTGCCTGGTTCCCACTCTACTCCCCACCTCACCCAGAACTTTAGTGAATGTATTGTTCTCCATCTTAATGAACATTGGAGGTTTAGAGATATTTGTGATTGACTAAAAACACTTATACAAAGACTTATATGGAGGTAACATATCATAGGGATCAAGATATTGGTGTGGGTTAGATCATTCCCTGGGTCCTTGGACAACTCTCTTAGCCTCTGTCTTGCTTTCTTATTTGTACAATCAGATTGGCAGAGTTTTCCTCGGGCAGTGTGGTGGGGTGTAAATGAGATTATATAGGCAAAATATGCCAAGTGCTTATCCAGCACAGGGGTCACGGTCATCTGGGCCACTGCAGCCATCACCAAACCATCACTCAGCGTAGCCTGCAGGATAGACTTGGCTCTAGCCATCTCCACCGCCCCTCTGTGCATAATGATCAGTCATTCTCTGCAAGACAAAAGAAGGTCATGGCTGAGACCGGAAAGAAGAACTTGCACTCATGTCTGCTGCGATTTAGCAACACCACACCAGCTCCTTGAAAAAGGTGGTGAAGTGCTTGCCTAATAGGACAGCTCTAAATCAGGACCTCGACCTGAAAAACAAAACATTATAGCCTCTTAGAAAATCACGATCACACATTATTCTGCCTCACCCATCTAGTTACATGTTGCCTCTTTATTGGCTTTTAATAATTTATGTAGGTAGACTTGGGATGAAAGGTTGCCTCTTCTCATTTCTGCAACTATGCAGCGAAATGTTATTGGTGCTTTTAGATGGTTCTAGTGCCGTCAGCCCAGGGGGAAATTGCACTATCAAAATTGACAGGGTCATTAAATCTTCTCAGCTCGAATTCCTGTTTCTAGCTAGTTTCGTTGTGAAAAAAAAAAAAAAAAGTTCAAAACCAGAGGATTAAAATGGAAATATACTTTCTCCTTCCTGCACATAGATTGTGTGGGATAGTGTCGCTGGGTAATTATCTTCCAACAACCTTCCAGCATGACCCACCTTTCCATACTGTGACCTTTCAACACATCTTCACAGAATATCTAGCTTTCATTCCAGGATGTTTCAAAGGCTATCTGTTATTTTATCTTATTTTATTTTTTGTTTCTTTTTTTATTGCTTAAAGTATTACAAAGATTATTGCATATGTATCCTTTTTTTCCCCCCTTGACCTTCCCTCGGCCTCCTAGTGTCTTGTGTCCACTAATTATGCTTATATGCATGCATACAAGTCCTTCAGTTGATCTCTTAATCCCCCAACCCTCCCCAGCCTTCCCGCTGTTGTTTGACAGTCTGTTCAATGCTGCTCTGCCTCTGTATCTATTTTTGTTCATCAGTTTATAATGTACTTTATTATCCATAAATAAGTGAGATCATGTGGTATTTTTCTCTCATTGACTGGCTTATTTCACTTAGCATAATGCTCTCCAGTTCCATCCATGTTATTGCAAATGATAAGAATTCCTTTTGTTTTACAGCAGCATCCCTTGTGTAGATGTACCACAGTTTTCTAATCCGTTCATCTGCTGATGGGCACTTAGGCTGTTTCCAAATCTTAGCCTATGGTACATTGTGCTGCTATGAACATAGGGGTGCATATATGCTTTCTGATTGGTGTTTCTGGTTTCTTGGGATATATTCCTAGAAGTGGGATCACAAGGTCAAATGGGAGTTTCATTTTTAACTTTTTGAGGAAACTCCATACTGTCCTCCACAGTGGCTGCACCAGTCTGCATTCCCACCAGCAGTGCAGGAGGGTTCCTTTTTCTCCGCATCCTTGCCAGCATTTGTCATTTGTTGATTTGTTGATGATAGCCATTCTGGCAGGTGTGAGATGATACCTCATTATTGTTTTGATTTGCATCTCTCGGATGAGTAGTGACTTTGAGCATGTTTTCATATGTCTCTTGGCTTTCTGAATGTCCTCTTTTGAAAAGTGTCTATTTAGGTCCTTTGCTCAATTTTTGATTGGATTGTTTATCTTCCTTTTGTTAAATTGTATGAGTTCCCTATAAATGTTGGAGATTAAACCCTTACTGGTGATAACATTGACAAATATGTCTCCCATGCAGGGGGCTTTCTTGTTGTTTTGTTGATGGTTTCTTTTGCTGTGAAGAAGCTTTTTATTTTGTTGTAGTACCATTTGTTTATTTTCTCTTTAGTTTCCAATGCCCTAGGAGCTGTATCGGTGAAGAAATTGCTTCGGCATATGTCTGAGATTTTGTTGCCTTTGGATTCCTCTAGTATTTTTTTGGTTTCCTGTCTTACATTTAAGTTCTTTATCTATTTTGAGTTTATTTTTGTGTATGGTGTAAGGTGGTGGTCTAGTTTCATTTTTTTTTTTTTTTTGAATGTATCTGATGGAGAGCCTGGGCTCTGGAATCAATGATAACTGAGCTCAGATCCTGGTCCCTACCCCCAACCCTCCTCCAAGTGACCATGATCCAGACACTTGTGTTTCCTTATCTACATAATGGGAATAAGACACCAGTTCTGTAGCATTGTTGGGACACTAAATGAGATGTTGGAAGCCAAAGGGGCCTTGCATTGTCTGCTAATTATTATCATGTAATTAATACATATTATATACTAATAAACACACCTTCCAAGCAGGTGCCACACCCTGGAATAGCCTCCAATAATGGTGTCATAGGGAAAAGGGGACGTGGAATCAGAATTGGGAGACTTTCACTCTACTTCCAAGTTGAATGCCTCTACCTGTCACATCACATCTACTGCTGTTGCAACTTGCAAGTGAA
The DNA here is from genome assembly GCA_004026665.1 of Murina feae. NCBI lineage: Eukaryota > Metazoa > Chordata > Mammalia > Chiroptera > Vespertilionidae > Murina > Murina feae. The sequence goes on along the minus strand of PVJC01002445.1, from coordinate 2,671 downwards.
TTGAATAAATATTTGTGGAACTAATGGTTTTGCAGCATATTCCTGTATTTACCTTTCTCTCCATGATATAATTGGACTCACTGCTACTAAAATGAGCTTAGGTTGTGTTAATTTACAGTATCCTCAGTCCTAGATTTATGAGAAGCACTGAAAAGAGATAGACAGAAGTGGAGTTGCCCTTAAATGAGGGGTAGGTGAGAGAGAGAGGAAGAAGAAGAGAGAAAATAAAAACTGGTGTGATGTATGAGATTTGAAATCTGCGCTAGATCTTGGCTTTCTACTTTCCATAGCTTCTTCATTCAGTTAAAATCGTTCTGTTCCATGCTTTCTCTGGAGTTTGATAACCACCAGCTTTGATTACCTCCTTGATGGCTGGCACTGTTGGGTAACACTTGCTTCTGTTGTGGTTTTTCCTCCCCTGAGCTACATCTTGATTTCATGGCAGTATGACATAAAAGTCCAAGATAATGTGAAGTCTTGTTAGTATTGACCATAGATTCTCTTTAATTTATTTAAATTTCTTTGTTTTCCCATGCTACCAGGTAATAAAGATGGGTCTCAATGCAAGCACTGCATTTCCTCTGTGGACCTCAGGATAGAATTTAGCACCCCTTTCCCCCCTGGCTGGCACCACAAAGGCCTCTGTCACCGCACAGATCACAGTGTCTCCTAAATGTGAATCAGCCTAACCTTCCACCAGAGGGGAAGCTCCTTGAGGGCAAGGATCATGTCTTTTCTCTTTTATCCCCGGTCCTTAAGAGACACCTGGCACAAAAATGGTGAATGAAAGACCACAATCAGAATGTGCAAGAAATCCCAGTTAGTGCAGGATTCTCTATGACTTTTTCTTTCGAGGCCAGATAGAATCTAACTGTAGAAGGGAAACTTGATGATTCTGGGTTTAAATTCCTGTCTTTCTATTGACTAGTGATGCAATTCTCGCTAAATCATTTAACAATTTTCTTTAGTATTCTCCTCTGAGACTGCAGGGTGCAAGTAGGGAGGAGGAGAAGAAAAGCAATGAGCAATAATTAAAGACCTTAGCAACATACGGACAATTTACTAAGAGCTGGCCTAAGTTATCTAAAAGATGTCAGGCAAATTCTCAGAATTACAAACAGCCTGGTAAGAATATGCCAGAACACCATGAAAATGCCTGAAAAAGGACAATCATGCATGAGTGGGAGATTATGATTTTCCTTATATGGTAGAAACCATTTGCCAGTTCTAGCTCCTCAGTCCACCAGAAATGTAGGTTTGGTTCCTTGGGATTCCACCTTCCCTCTCTGAGGCCTTTCCCCACAACCTCGTTCACAACCCTGGCTCTACCCACTAACATTAGGCTGAGGTTTTCCATGTTCATTTCTCTAGCCCAGTGGGAAGTTCCACTTGTATATATGTTTCCCAGGCAGTTTACACTCAATGAATTTATTTTCTGCCTTCCTAGTCCTCTTTCTGTGCTTCACATGTGGCAGGAACATTATATTACCATCACCCAATCAGCCATGCCTGAAACTCAAAGATCACCTAAGACTCCTCCTTTGCTCTCAGCTTTCACACTCAAAGGTTATAAAACCCTGTTGATTTCTTTTCCTTTACCATCACCCATATCTATACCTCTCCATCACCATGACTATTGTCCTAGTTCTGGGCTTTATTATGCTTTCCTGGATTATTACTGTACCTTCTATTCTGATCTTCCACTTCACAGACTCAGAAGGGGAAAGTGATTTGTCTATCACTTTCCCCTTCAGAGAGACTTTTCTGAAATCTGGTCAGGTCTCCCTTACTTAAGGCCCTTTGGTGACTCCCCATGGTTATAGCATAATGTTCCTTATCTATTCTAATAAAATAGTAATATGCAAATTGACCATCACTCCAACACTCAAGATGGCTGCTCCCATGTCGCCAAAGATGGCTGCCCCATGTGGACACAAGATGATCAGCAGGGGAGGGCCTGAAAGGGAAGACAGCTGGGGGGGACCAGGCCTGCAGGGGAGGGCAGTTGGGGGTGACTGGGCCAGCAGGGGAGGGCAGCTGGGGGTGACCAGGCTGGCATAGGGAGGACAGTTAGGCCAATTGGGCTGGCAGGGGAGCAGTTAGGTGTCAATGAGACTGGCAGGGAAGTGATTAGGGGCGATTATGCAGGCAGGCAGGCAGGCAGGCAAGTGGTTGGGAACCAGCAGTCCTGGATTGTGAGAGACATCCCAGATTGGAGAGGGTACAGTCTGGGCTGAGGGACACACATCCCTCACCCCATGCATGTGCACTGGGCCTCTAGTCTGCACTAATAAAAGAGAAACATGCAAATTGGTGTCATTCTGATATGCCTACCAGCCAATCAGAATGAGTATGCAAATTAACCCAACAAAGATGACAGTTAATTTGCATATGCAGGTGCAGAGCTAAGACTGAAGACAGCATAGAAGGAAGCCAAGTGCTGCAGAAGGGAGTGAAGCGGCAGAGAAGGGAGGGAGCTGAGACAGCAGAGTGAGGCAGCAGAGACAGGAGGGAGTGAGGCAGCAGAGACGGCGAGCGGGGGGTGGAGGGAGAGTGAGGCAGTGGAGACAGGAGCTCCTTTGCTCTGGCTGCAGGAAGCCTTATTTTTGCAGAAATAGGCCCGAGGAAGCCCAAATCTTGCAGGAGTCTCCCTGCAATGGGCCTCTAGTAT
>PVJC01002444.1:62452-79624 GCA_004026665.1 Murina feae | reverse complement strand
GGATGGTTGGGGGGGAGTTGGGAGATCAACTGAAAGACTTGCATGCATGCATAGGAGAATAATCAGTGGACACGGGAAACTGGGGGTTAGGGAGGAGGGGGGGGAAGGGCAAGGGGAAAAAATGGAGATCTATCTATCATCTGTTGTAATACTTATCTATCACTTGTTGTAATACTACAAGCAATGAAATAAAAAAAAATATGGTTAGTAAAGGAGATATTTCTATTGTTAATATTATTCAACCATGGGTCAGAATTCTTGTATGGTGTTTATAACATCAAACAATATCTTGTAGTGTTTAGATTCAAATTCTTGTATTCTATATCTTAGCCTGGTAAATCTGCCATTATCATCATGCTTTTTCTCTGGAAATTTGTGGAATGGTTTCTCTCTCTCTCTCTCTCTCTCTCTCTCTCTCTCTCTCTCTCTCTCTTTATTTTTTTGGTATGCATCATTATTTACACTAATGGTTGCCTTTTTGAATTGATTTTATTCTTAGTTGAAATAACAAGGCCAAGGTGTCTAAAAATCTAATGCTTTTCTTTAGATTGAATAGTTTAGTCACTTGTATATACTCTAAAACTACAAATGAATTTGGATATCAAACAACTCTGCTTTTGAAAATTGAAGGATAATGTTTTATTCAAAATGTGGAGTTAATCTTAGCTACCAAATTTGAAATATTCTGTTAAATATATCTTCTCATTTTATATAAAAAAATCAATCTCATTCAGGCCTCCTACTAAGCTAGAAGATTGGTGAGATTGGTGCTAAGCAAAACAGTAAATAAGTCTGAAAATTAAGTACAGGTGAAAAAAAACCTTCAGATCTGATGACTGTCATATTGAACTGAATAGAAACGATAGATTCCAGCACATACTAAGATTTTGAGTCCATTGTACTATCTAAAGAACCACAAAACCATGCCTAGACAGCACTTAAATTTTCCCTGAAAAGCAATCATAGGGACCATGAACTTGCTCCAGCAGGAAGTTCCATTAGTGCCATGCAGTGCCATTGAGTTTGCTTCACAAGGCTTATTTCTAGAGGAGGCAAGCAGAATAAGGGCAGAGCCAGAATTCATGAGGAATCATGGGCAGAGTGCCCAGAGAATAGTAGCTGCAATTCTTTATCAACATTAGAAAACTTTCATAATCCAGGCCCATCAGGACTCCAGAATTGCTATGGATCAGTATACTCTTGGGTGTTTCTCATTTTTCCTCTTTTTAAACTAAAGTTTGAAGTCATTATCTCTTGGTTGCATGGTTGAGAAGTGGGTGGAAGGATAAGGGGGGTGGGGTAAGAGATCAACCAAAGGACTTTTATGCATGCATATAAACATAACCAATGAACACAAGACACTGGGGGGTAGGGGAGGCCTGGGAAAGGTCAAGGGGGGAAAAAAGGAGATATATGTACTACATTTTGTAATATTTTGAGCAATAAAACAAAAACAAAAAAAGAAAAGAAAGGATAATTTGTCTTTTTAGACTATATAATGCTAAACCTGTTAAACCACAAGGAGCAATATGCAATAGTTCCCCATAACACTGTAGATTTTGAACTGACTGCAATGACTTGATGTGATCTTACTTTTTTTTTCTGTGCCAAGTACTATTGTTGATCTTACAGATTCCTATGCCTTCTTTTCCTTGTCTCAGCCATTGACACACACTTGGAAATTATACTGCTGAGGCTTCCTTTCTCGTGAGATCTGGTTTAGATCCTATGAATAATAAGAGAAACTTCTGTGAGAGAGAAATATGTGTGAGGAAAGAGCAGATGTGACTTTTGAACAGTTCTTGAGTTAGCATATGCAAATTACTAGTGCTATGAAAGAGGTTCCTCCAAATCGAGAAACTCTCTTCTTTTGCCAACGTGAGCAGCCATTTTCTCTAGCATTTGCTCTCCCAGCTCTTCAAGTGCATTCTCCCCAGCATAGATTGCCCTGTATTAGATACTTTTATAAATTCTGGGGAGGTTTCAATTTTCTGACCATCCATGATTGTTACATACTTTGGGTAAAAAGGGTCTAGTATATGTGTGCAAGATTGTGGGAAACAAACATTTATGTCACGAAAGGTGGGTTCAGCAATCTATTGCTAATTGTTCACAAAATCATTTCCCTTTTGCTCTTAATCACAGAGCTAATCTACATTCCCCAGCCATTGTGCCATTGGTTCAGGTGTAAGATTGCTTCTGGTCCATGTAGTACATTGGACAAATGCTGAAGATTCATGGGAGAACATAAGATCCCAGAGGGATGGTGGCGTTAATGCATGGAAGAAGCCTAAGTCCTTGGGTGACTGCTTGAAGGACAGCCACTCCATCAGGAACCTCTGTCTTAAACTCTTCATGAGTCAAATAAACTTGTATTATGTCAGTCCAATTATTTTTTGTTGTTTTCATAATAGTTGGTTTATTATGATACTTTGGAGTTAGAGTCATAATAGAAAATATGCTGTCATCACTATAAAACTTTTTAAAAATCTTAATCTAAGGATATGATTTTATTGAATTTATTTGTATGTTTTGTTAATCTTTGCCCAGAGATACTTTTCCATTGCTTTTTAGGAAAAGTGGAAGGAAAAGGAAGGGCAGAGAGAAACTTCAATGTGAGTGAAACACATTGATTGGACCCTGGCAGAAGGGAGGAGCCTGCAACCAAGATAAGTGTCCTTGACTAGAATGGAACCCAGGACCCTTTGGTCAGCAGACCCATGCTCTATCCACTGAGCCAAACCAGCGATGGCTGTTTTTATTGATTTTAATGATTTTATTTTACTTTTTAAATATATTTTATTGATTCTTTGCAGAGAGGAAGGGAGAGGGATAGAGAGTTAGAAACATCGATGAGAGAGAAACATTGACCAGCTGCCTCCTGCACACCTCCTCACTGGGGATGTGCCTCAACCAAGTTACATGCCCTTGATCAGAATTGAATCTGGGACCCTTGAGTCCCCAGGCTGATGTTTTATCCACTGAGCCAAATCGGTTAGGGCTGCTTTTATTGATTTTAGAGAGAGAGGATAGGAGAGAGAGTAAGAGAAAAACATCAATGTGAGAGAAAAACATTGATAGGTTTCCTCCCATTAGAGCCTTGACTGAATCAAATCCATAACCTGTTGGTCTATGGGACAATCCTCCGACCAACTGAGCCACTCAACTAGGGTTTGCTGCCATAAGTATACACTGCTTATGCCCATAATTGTGCAAATTTCAATGGGTAATGGTTCAATAATTGGCAAATAAAGTCATGCCATAGATTTGAAAGTGGGGGAGGAGCCCTAGCTGGTTTGGCTCAGTGGATAGAGCATCCACCTACAGACTGAAGGGTCCTGGATTTGATTCTCATCAAGGCATATTCCTCAGACCAATCTATGTGTCTCTCTCACATTGATGATGTGTCTCTTCCTCTGTCTCTCCTCCTCCCTTCCATTTTCTCTAAAAATCAATCAATGGAAAAATATCATGGGGTGAGGATTAAGAAAAAAAAAAAAGTAAGGGAGGGAGAGTAAAGAAGTAGCAATGACTTGAAGATACTGAGCCTTTTGCTGTAACAATCTAATCTAATAAAAGAGTAATATGTAAATTCCCCCTCACTTTGTTATGCCCGCAAGCCACTCCCACCAACCAATCAGGAGTGAATATGCAAATTAACTCAACTAAGATGGTGGCAGCCACAAAACTGGAGTTACCTCAGGCAATGGAGGAAACCAGAGCCCTGAGCTCTACTCAAGGCTACAAAGTTTCAATTATAGAAGATAAACAAATCCCAGATACCTGCCTGGCTGGGACCTTGGGTCGCCATTAAATAAATCCCAGATACCTTCTTCCAGCCAGTCACCCAGTAGGGACCTGAACCCTGAAGGGGCTGTGGGCAGCCTGAAAATGGCCCTCAGTCTCTCACCCCGGCTGGCCACACCCCCATGGGGTGAGGATCCCCACTGGGGGGCTTGGCAAGTCTGTAAACAGCCATTAGCCCCTCACCCAGGCTGGCCAGGCATGCCACCAAGTGGACATCCCCTGAGGGGTCCCAGACTACCGGAGGGCACAGGCTGGGCTGAGGGACCCCCCCCCCCCGAGTGCATAAATTTTTGTGCACGTGGTCTCTAGTCAAAACTATAAAATGAATAGATTCAGAGACAGAAATGGCCATACATTTCAGATTCCTTTGCCTCAAAACAATTTTACTTCCTGCTTCCTAATAAAATTTGCAGCACTTTCCTCTTCATTCTCTCTGTGCAAACTCAGGCTGCCTTGTCTCCTTTTGCCAGACCATGAGGAAAGAACAGTGCAGTGGAAAGAATGAGAGATTTTACTTCAGTGGACCTTTGGGTCCGGGTCTGAACACCACTCTGTGAACTATGAGTTTTATTGCCATCAGAAAATTCTTATGAGAAAGGGAGAGTGGCTAGCTTCTGTTTTCTGCCATGGGAAATAGGAGCTAAAAGTGAGAGAGTGACTTTGAATTGTGTAGGTTTAAATGAGCGAATGCTTGTCTAAAATGAATGAATCACATAAATATCTCAGAATGATATTTTGAATGATATTTTGTTCTCTTAATTAGTGACCTGCTTCCATTGCTCTTTCTTTAAATGTCATACAGGTTAGCACTTAGACATACATTACCTTACATTGTTAATTATCATTTTACCAATGTCAGTGTCATGTATTAGATATAAACTCAGATATGCTATTTAATGGACAGGTTCTTCAAATATAAAATAAGAATAATGATTTTTACCTTGTGGAATTATTGTGAAAATTAGAGCTAAATAGATAATAGAAAACATATATATATATATATATATATATATATATATATATATATATTCTAATAAAAGAGTAATATGCAAATTAACCATCACTCTGAAACACCTAAGCCATGTCCACCAGCCAAGCCACACCCACCAACCAATCAGAGCAGCTGTATGCAAATTAACTCAGGCAAGATGGTGGTTGGCAGCCACGGAGCTAGAGCAAACAGAAGGCTTCCGTTCCACCAGCGATAGAGTTGAAACTGCCTGCCTAGGCCGGCCAGATCTCTGCTCAAGGCAACAAAGTTTCAATTATGGAAGATAAATAAACCCCAGAAACCTGCTTCCAGCCAGCCTTGCTGGCATGTTGAGTCAATGGGAGCTGTGGGCAGCCTGAAAATGGCCCTCAACCCCTCACCCAGGCTGGCCACACCCCCATGGGGTGAGGGTCCCCACTGGGGGACTTGGCCAGCCTGCAAACAGCCATTAGCCCCTCACCCAGTCTAGCCAGGCATGCCAGTGGGTGGATATTCCCCGAGGGGTCCGAGACTATGAGAGGGCACAGGCCGAGCTGAGGGACCCCTCCCCCAAGTGCACAAATTTTTGTGCATCAGGTCCCTAGTATATATATTCTGAATTTTATTATTAATTAAAAATTTTAAGGGGAGATGACAACAGAATAAAGAAATTAATAAAGAATTGAGTTGATGGAAATTGACTGACTCTGAACTAACCTGCTTTGCTAAGCCTTTTGCTCATTTTTATATTCTTGTGTTCACAAACTTTGACATTTATCTTACTTCAAGCCATACTTTACAAACTATGAAAAGAGATTAGTTAATTTCCTAACCCAGCATTTTCCAAATGTGCTGCCTAAAATGACAGTTCTGCAAGATGGTTTATGAAAAAGAATAAGCCTACGGTCAATTAAGTTTAGTAGACTCAATAAGATATTTTACTCTTGGAGATTGATGATGCACAGGAAGATATGAGGAGCTTTGTGAACCCTAGTAATTCAGAGACATTTTTAGCTGTTTCTCATACATTTCTGACAAGTGAAAGTCTTCCACTCTCACTATCACCACCTTCCTCTGCACCCCCCATCCCAATCGTAAAGCATTTATTAGAAAATTTTTAGAACTAATAGAATATGGAGATGTAGCCCTAAACCCCCAATCTGAGCACAGGAGAGTATTCTGAGGGGTTACCTTTTCTTAGTAATGTCTCAATTTTCTGAAAGACTTGCTCATGTGCCTATGCTGTGTTCACTAGATATGGGCAACTATGTATAATTTTCTGGAAAGAGAAAGTATGCCTACTGCTTTCATACCAAGGATGATGAGGACAAGACAATGGGCTACTGAATGCCTCTATCTAAGGTCAACTGACAGATCTCAGCTATAACTATATATATACATGTACCCATAAAATATTCTTCAATATTTTATTTCAATCTCAAATTTGGGGATGGACATCTCACTGAATACTTGCACTGTTTTCCTCTGTATCCTACCATGGCATTGTTGTTGTTTTTTTTCTTTTTTGTGGGGGTTCTATTATAAAACTAATCTCTATCCACCTGTTGCTGGTATAACAACCTAGTTATTATTTAACATAAAAGAAGCAAAAGGGGAGTTCAAATAATATAGGCATGCCATTTATATAGCTTTGCAAAAAAAGGCAGCATTTAACACTCCATTTCTGTTCCCTGCTGATTGATGGGGGGGGGGGAAAACTAGACAAAGGCAGTTTATACACATGCCCAGAAGGTCTGAGTGACATGGGAAAGTGCTTGGTCATCAATCATATCTGAAAACAGGTAACTGGTCAGACTGAGCACTATTTTTATTATTTTAAACATTGTTTATTTGTTTATTTTGGAGAGGGTAAAGGAGTGAGAGAAACATTGATCATTTGCCTCCTGATTGTGCCCTGATCAGGGAAACAACCTACAACCTGGGTATATGCCCTAATTTGGAATTAAACCCACCACTTTTTGGTGTATGGGACAATGCTTCAACCTATTGAGCTATACCAGCCAGGGCTTATAGTGATATATTTGGGGGGGTTGTTGTTTTTTAATTTTCTTATGACTATTGCATACCTACCACATATTCCTTGTTGAGACTTTACTGTGAATTTAGATATAGAGGTTGTGACTTATACAGCTGTAAATTACCAGGTCTAATATTTGCAGAAACAGTATCATCTTGACTGAAACAAGGCTCACACCTTGGAATATGGTGCTTTCTTGTAGAGTCACAGTGTCTGTCATCTGTAGGCAGATGGGAAACAGGGTTACAGGCTAGGGAAGTCTGTTGATAAACTAAAAAATGAGGGGAAAGGGAAGACTAGGTCTGAAGCATCACAAAATGTCTCCTACTACATTTTAAGTTGAGACTGAAAAGTAGAGAAAATAAGTGATGTGACCAAATATGGATTCACTTTTGTGGGTTTTTTTGTTTTCACTTTTGTCTTTCTCTTGGATAGCAGTACTTGTAGAACTGGTAGATTCTTGTCTGATCCCACATGAAATTCAAATAGAAAATGATCCTTAGAGAAAAATCAGTGTTCACAAAGTATGTCCACAATGTTTGTTGAGTGAATAAATGGATTTTGGGATTGAAGAAAAAGCAAAGTAATTACCTGAATTTAACCCAAAACTAATTTTACAAAAACATGAAACTACTGTAGTTTTCCATGAAAAACTATAACAAAAGGTTCAAACAAAAGAAAATATGAATGCATCCATTGAAAAAGAACAAACTTGGCAGCAATTAAATTTGTATCTGAAGTATATTGTTATCCCATTTTCAACTTTGGAAATTACTCTCAATTTACTTTTCATGAGGATATGATGATGGTGCTGCATTAACCTAAGCCTAGGAAAACATGGTTGGAATGTGATGGAATAATTTCACATGCTTAGAAGAATACAATGAAAGAGGCTTCAAGTTGGAGTTTCTTGTAAGCCCCTAATTTTATAAGATATTGCTAAAGTATATAACACATGTATAGTATAGGCTAAATAATCCCTCAATAACTGAGTTGGAATGTTAAAAAAAGGCTGGCAAAAAGCTGAGAACACCCAAGTTTTTTATTTCAGACCAGCTAAAATAGACACTAATCTATTCAATCCCCTGAGGGTCAATCCTGTAGAAACTATCCCTGGCCTAATGTACATTTCAGGGCCCACCAGGTGATAGATCTTGTCTCTGCTGCAGAGTAAGCTTTTTGGCAGCAAATTTCGGTGGCCTGCAGAATACACTCCGCCGAGGGAGAGAGAGAGAGAAAGAGAGGGGGGGGGAGAGAGAGAGAGAGAGAGAGAGAGAGAGAGAGAGAGAGAGAGAGAGAGAGAGAGAGAGACTAATCTTTGTAATACTTTATGCAATAATAATAAAAAATTTATAAATATATCCAGTTCAGCTTGTTCCAGGGAAATGAGGCAGAAAGAGAGAAAGAGGAGATGTGCCACAATGGAAAAAATAGTGGAGATGGATCAACATATAACAACACAAATTTCCTTTTAAAATAAAAGTCTATTTGATCAGTTATTATACGTTTGTCAAATAAGCTCTCTGGTTTCTTTTTTTAAAGGTAATAGACACAGGGGAGAACACAAAGCATAATTACTTTCTTAGGAAGGCCCTCATGAAATGTTTTCAGGCCAAGGATGACTCTGTTTCCATTTAAATCAATCGAAGTTCCATGCAGCTTTAGGAATGATCAAGCCACAGAGAGCTTGCTCACTGCATTTTTGTGATGAAGGTGGGAAAACAACATTTCCTTTGTAAGTCAAATCTTGAAACTGACAATAAAATACAATTCCAAATGTTTACCTAGGGATGTTTCTTATTAGAATAACTGATTTAAAAAATTTCCACATTTCAGTTGTGCTTCATAATGGCCTTTTGAAAATCAGTTAGCACTTAAAACAGCACAGTCTTAGAAATAATAACAAGTTGGGATTCCTGTACTTTGCATGTAGAATTTAACATACATATTTGAAGAGCTTTTTTTTTTTCCCCCCTAGGAATTGACCTGAGCTTGTTTTCGTCAATTTTGCTCATATTGTCAAACGATATAGCTGCAAAACCACTGTAATTCATTGAACTATGGGAAGTTCTCTGTTGTGGAATTGGGCTCTGCGATAATCTCTAAGTCAATTCCTGATTCCCAGTACATTTTAAAAATGGCCAAATTTAAAAAGGAGAAATGCTTTATCCCCGCATTTCTCCTTAATTTATCAACAATAGTACCTATTATTCTATTGTACTTACAAATCATAGCTATGCTTACTTATTGCTGTGATTAAATTTATTATCTATTACCACTATGTACCTGTCACAAGATATCATTTCACTAAATGCTCACCACATTCCAACGTTAGCAGTACTTGCATTATTTATTGGTAACAGAACAATTATAGGAAAGCAGGTATCATTCAGTAATAACAATATGTCTTGCTTTGGAGAAATAAATAGGATCAGAAAAATCACATGTCATTTCTATACAAGTCAATTCCGGCTAAGAATGACAAGAAACAGCACCACCATTACGACTAGAACCAAGTCAGATGGACCTTGTGTGCTCAGTATGGGTCTCAGAATGACAACAACATGGATCAGTGTGCTGCATGTCCTGAATTGAATATATTTTGTGAGGGGGGAAAAATAACATTTAGAGTCATAAGCATGGAGAATTGTATATAATTTTCTGTTATAGCATAACCTAAACTATCCTGCCTATTGCAGTATACATTAGTAATCCTATAGCTTGACATGCAAGATCCTTTTTCATATGATTTATGCAAATATTTCCAATTCTATTTCTAGCATTTATTCTCCTTTTTTCTGCTTTCTATAACATTTAAAATCCATAATGTTTTCATATATTCCCATGCTTTTATTCATGCCTTTTAAAAATTATTTTTATTGATTTCAGAACAGGAGGGAGAGGGAGAGATAGAAACATCAATGTTGAGAGAGAATCATTGGTTACCTCTTGCATGACCACTACTGGAAATGGAGCCTGCAACCCGGGCATGTGCCCTGACTGGGAATGGAACCATGACCGCCTGGTTCATAGATCTCTGCTCAACCACTTAGCCAACGCAGCTGGGTTCATCCATGTTTTAACACCTGTTTGTAATACCCACATTGCACAAGCTATGTCCCTCTGTTAATTCTTTTCTAGAGCATATAACTCAGAGCATCACCAATCCTCTGGTCTCAAAATGGCTCACATATGCCCAAAACACTTTGTTGAAAGGATAATGTTGTGATATGTTTGGCATATTCATATCTTTATGAGATACAGGGGATCTTGTTGAGATAGTGCTTATTTAGTTCACCTTTGCACAACCACTGCTTAGCATGGTGTGGCATACTATGTAGCTATTCAATAAAACTTTATTGAACATGTGAATGAATAGTAAATAATAGATTTTGAGGTTAAACCGATTCTTATTAATAAGCAACACTCAAACACATAATAATGCTGTAGTAGGCATGCCTACTTACTACAGAAACCATTGTAAGATTTTAAATTGCCTATTTCCACTTTTACGAAAACAACAAAGAGTAAGTCAACAGCTTTCTTTTAAAAACTTTCAAAGCAGAAGAAAAGAGCTGACATGCCATCATTTCATCTTCTTCTAGCAAGGGCCGTTCATCCATAAATGCAAAAATATTTTCAATAGTTAGGAATTTTATCACCAAATAGGAGGAGTCTTTATAAGTATTTATCTTTGCTATACTGTCACAAAATCTGAGAGGTCCATGACAGTTTGTAGTTAATAAACTAGAAGTCCCTCTGTGTTCTAGAATTCTGTCTTTCTTTCCTATCATCCTACTTGCATAATTTTTTTTCTGGTATTATAGTACAAATCTGTATTGTAGTCTGCATTTAGTCTCCATATCTCATATTCCAAATTCATCTTCTTGCAAATAATTTAACATCCTATAATTTTACCCTCCATTGAACTAGAATAATTCCTGTATTTAGATTATTCTGAGCCATCAACAAAACTTTATTTTACACTAGCATCTAATTCTACTATAATCCACTGCCAAATGCATTAAATAACTGCATCTCACACCCCTCAAAAGCAAGGACAAACTGGCAAGGAATAGCAAGTATTTAGAAATATCTTTTGGGACCACTGAAAAAAGAGCATGCCATTATCATCAATCCATCATATGTACATTCTACTTTATGTGAAATCAAAGTTAGTTGCTCAGATAATAGCCTTTGAATACTACATAATGCTCATAGCAGCCTCTCATGAAAGAAAGGCTAGACAGGGATACTTAATCTTCACAATAGATATTTCCCCCTCAATATATGATGCTCAGAATTCAGATGAGTCAGGATCCAACATATAGCTGTATTTTTCCTATAACTTGAGATATAAAGTATGTAACTCCCCAAGAGAGCCACCATTAATATTTAAAGATTTTTTTAAAGCAGTTGTATATTCACAGCAAAATTGAATGTACAGAGGCTTCTCATATACTTTCCTCTTTCCACCATGTGCATAGTCTATCCATTATCAGCTTTCCCCACGAGAGTGGTCCATTTGTGACAATTGATGAACCTATATTGACACATTATCATCTAAAGTCCATAGTTTACATTGAGGATTACTCTTGATATACATTTTATTACTTTGGACAAATGTATAATGATACATAGCTATCATTATAGTATACTAGAGGTCCAGTGCATGAAATTAGTGCATGGGTAGGTTCCCTAGTAGCTGCCAGTTGCCAGCTGAAGCCCCCTTCCTCTACTGCTGGCTGCAGCCTCCCACACCACCCCCTGGTGGTCAGCTCATGTCATAGTGAGTGACTGAACTCTTGGTTGGTCACTTTGCATATTAGGAATATATATATATATATATATATATATATATATATATATATATATATATATAAATTTGTGCACTCAGGAGGTCCTTCAGCCCAGCCTGTGCCCTCTTGCAGCCTGGGACCCCTTGGGGGATACCCACCTGCTGGCATGCTTGGTCAGCCTGGGTGAGGAGCTGATGGCTGTTTGCAGGTTGGCCAAGCCCCCCAGTGTGGACCCTCACCCCATTGGGGTGTAGCCAGCCTGGGTGACAGGTTGAGGGCCGTTTTCAGGCTGCCCACAACACCTTCAGGTTTTGGGTCCCCACTGGGGTGCCTGGGCAGTCTGGGTGAGGAACTGAGGAGCATTTTCAGGCTGCCCACAGTCCCTTCAGGTTTTGGGTCCCTAATGGGGTACCTGGACAGACTGAGTGAGGGGCTGATGGCTGTTTGCAGGCTGGCCAAGCCCCCCAGTGGGGTCCCTCACCCTATTGGGGTGTGGCCAGTGTGGGTAATGGGCTGAATTTGTTTTCAGGCTTTCAGTCTGCCCATAGCTCCCATTAACCCAATGTCCCAGCAAAGCTGGCTAGGAGCAGGTTTTTGGGGTTTATTTATCTTCTATGATTGATACTGTTCCTTTAAGCTGAGGTCTAGGCAGCTTCCTGTTGCCTCCTGTTGGCCTCAGCTCATGGCTTCTATAATTGAAAGAATGTTGCCTTAGTAGACTCTAGGCAGGCAGCTTCCTCCATCACTGGTGCAACGGAAGCCTGGTGTTTGCTTCAGCTCCAAGGCTTCTATAATTGCAACAATGTTGCCTGGAGCACAAAGAGGCCCAGCCAGCCCACAGACAGTTTAATCCTGCTGCAACGGAAGCCTCTGTTTACTCTAGCTCCGTAACTGCCAGCTTCCAACTTGGCTGGGTTAATTTGCATACAGCTGCTCTGATTGGCTGGTGGGCATGGCTTAGGAGTCCTGTAGAAACTGTCGATTTCAATATTACTCTTTTATTAGATTAGATACACACACACACACACACAGGATCCCAGTGCACAAATTCATGCACTTTGAAAGGAATTGTAGGCTGCAAGGCTGTGGTAGGCACACAGGGGCAGGTCTTGGCCCATCCTCTGAGCCCCCACCCAGCCCCTCCTACTTCAACCCCTGGCCCTTTGTCTACCGGCAGCCCCGCTTCTGCCACCACTCCCACACACTGATGGTTCTGGCCCCACTCACACTTGCTGATGGCACAGAGCAATTGGGGCTAGAGCCAGCAGTGGGTGCAAGTGGGGCAGATTCTGTCAGCAGGTGCAAGCAGTGGCTGCTGCCCTGATTGCCTCTCAGGAGCAGGGGGAGGTAGACAAGCCCTCAGGGGCAAGTGCCCAGTGGGACTGCGACATATGGAAGCAAAGGATTTTCAGTAACCACCAGAGGCTCACCGCGATGACAGTGACTGGCACCCTACATTGGTCTGGCATCCCCGCTCACTTGCTCCACCATCCCACCATGGTCGATGCCCACCATATTCCATGTTCTGCCACCTGCTGTTGATGCCCGCCATGTTCCTCGCATGCCCCCTGGTGGTCAGCACACATCATAGCGACTGATTGTTCTATTGTTTGGTTGTTCCACCATTCGGTCTATTTGGGTATTCGGGTTTTATATATATAGACTAGAGGCCCAATGAATGAAATTTGTGCAAGGGGCTCAACCCTTGCAGCCCAGGCTGCCTTAGCCATCACAGCCCTGGCTTTGTCTGGAAGGTCGTCCAGACAGTCGTTCTACTTTTCAGTCTAATGATCATATTAGCTCTTTATTATATAGGATAGATAATACAGAGTATTTTCACTACCCTAAATGCCTTCAGTATCCTAACTAGTCATCTCTCCCCACGCCCACCATCAACCACTAATTTTTTTTTATAATCTCCATAGTTTTCCCTTTTTTAGAATATCATAGAATTGGACTCATAGAGTATGTAGCCTTTTATGATTGGTTTCTTTCACTGGGTAAGGCATTTACATGTTCCCGTATCTTTCATAGCTTGATACGTCATTTCTCTTTTAAACATTCCATTACATAAATGTACTACCCTTTATTTTTCCCCTCCCTATAATTGCATATTTTTTTTAATTAAAGATAGTTTTTTTCTTCCTTTTGAGTTTGTGTTGGCCTCATGACTGTTATGACCTAGAAAAAAAAAAAGGCAAAAGTGTTGTTCTGGGTCTTCTGATCCCCGGCTATAAAACAACAACAGCAACACACACACACACACACACACACACACATACACACCACAACAATGACAAAAACTGGTAATGTTCTCTTCATTTTTCTTGGATTGCTCCTGCATGGAATCCACATGCCATGCTGTGAGGAAGCCCAAGCAGCCACACGGGCAAGTCTGCACAAGAAAAACCAAAGACCCAGAACAACAGTTCCAGCAGAGCTTCCAGCCAGCAGCCAGCTTTCATCTACCTTAGACTTTTTATTCATTCCAGTGCCACAGCCCACATCACCTGATTTGCAAGAACTGATTGGTCCATCACTCAGCTGTGAGAAAAAGAAGTGCTTTTGTTTTAAGCTGCTATGATTTGGGATGGTTTGTTAAAGCAATAAAGGTAACTGAAACAGGACTCTCTGACGAACTCAGCGGTACATAGCTGCCAGTTCCACAAAGTAATGCATGTATTTGCAAAGAGGGTGGACCTGAAACCAGCTTTCCTGGGTTCAAATACCAGTTTCACCACTGACTAGCTAGCTGCATGACCCTGGTCAAGCTACTAGGCTTCTACAAGTTAATTTTTTTTTTTAATTTAAAACATAGGAACCACAAAATACCTACATTTCAGAGAAATTAAGAGTGTCTGGTTATTAAGTAATGGTAGTAGAGGTCTAGTGTGTAAAACAGTGCCTTGCATATAGCAAGTGTTTATTTTAGTTATTCTTAGTCTCTGGTTGACAATCATTTTGTAATCATTAAGCTTCCAAAGTCCTCTGTAAACTGTTCTTCTTATTCTAATCTGTCTTGTCTTTCTTGCATCACACAAACCACATGTCTTGGCCAATCTTGAAAAGAGGTGTGCCTCTACATTTCCAACACTATTCTCACCTTTCCCTCTATATTTTATTTTCCAGATTGTTCTTACCCATCAAACACCATATTATTTCATTTTCCCTAAGAAATCCCAATGATCCCCGAGATTGTGTATATTAATTTGCCAAATATTTAATGAGTAGTTGCCACATACATGGCTTTATAGATAGAGTAGTGAACAAGATGGATAGATAATGTCCTACTAAGACATATGCTCTAGCAGCAGTACATATTCTCTAAGAACTTGGTCTACTCCTGACCCATTCTTAGAGCTTTTGCCACGTATTCTTATTGTTTCACATGATAGTCTTTCATTTAATTCTGAAGGTATTTAGCAAATATTTATTCATTACAAATTCCAAAATATTTACTTAATTACTTGCAACATGCTTCCATATGCCTTATCTGAGGTTAAAATACAAATCCATTAACTTCAATATTATTTGCTCCATTTTGTAGACACTGAATCTGAGAAAATGCGATCTAATATGTTAATCCCTAGGAAACCAGAGTGTGCATGGCTGAATAGGAATCCAATGAAGGTTTCCTGCATCTGAGGCCCCAAATCACTCTAGTTCAGGTACGTGCATCTGTGAGCACCTATGTTACAGGTCTTAAGGGAGAGTCATCCACTAGTATAACAGGAAATCCTGATCTTTAGGATATAAAAATCAAATTTTAAAAATTACATGAGTATGGAATTCAGAAAACAAGTGATGGTAATGTAATCATCAAGGAATATGGACCACCAAATGTGTCCTTACAAGGAGGGAGAGCTATTATGATAAAGGTTGGGCAGTAGAATGGATGAATAGTGAGGGTTATAGAATATGAGCTATGCCATTTATCTGCCCCTGTTTTAAAGAAGCATAACTCTATCATATTTGTATTCATAAGAAACAAAATTTTTATGTAAAAAGGAGAAACCTGTTCATTCTCTAGTCTTTTATGTATACTATACACAGTATACTACTTAATACACAAGAAAAATAAGAGTATCCTTTACATTTATTATTAAAAATAGGTTTTCTGGCATATTATAATAAATGCTCCCTCTTGGAGAGAGCATCCTGAAAATATTAATATTTATCATTGACTGATGATAAAAATACTTACTACATTATGGTGGTTAAGACTTCAGGCTTTGGACACAATGCTTTCATAAAACTATTGGCAAATGCCTTTTACATGTGTCTATAAAATATTTGTCCTAGGTCAATTTATTTAATCTCTATGGTCCTTATAGTTCTCATTTATACTATGGAGATTAGTAATACCTGCTTTAAAGGATTGTAATGAATAAATGTGGTAATCCACCTGAAGAGCTTAATAGAGTGCCCACATATCATAGATGTTCAATAAATCTAATAATACAAGAGTAATATGTAAATTGACCATCACCCAAGATACCTAAGCCATGCCCACCAGCCAAGCCACGCTTCCCAGCCAATCAGAGCGGCTGTATGCAAATTAACCCAGCCAAGTTGGAGGCCAGCAACTACAGAGCTAGAGCAATTCGGAGGCTTCCATTGCAACTGCCTGGCTATGCTGGCTGAGCCTCTGCTCATGATAACAATGTTTAAATTATAGAAGCCATGGAGCTGGAACAAACAGGAGGTTTCCTGACCTGCCTAGGCCTCAGCTTAAAGCAACAGTGTTTCAATTATCTAATCTAATAAAAGTGTAATATTGAAATTGAACGTTTCTTTGGGATGCCTAAGCCACGCCCACCAGCCAATCAGAGTGGCTGTATGCAAATTAACCCAGCCAAGATGGAGGCTGGCAGGGCGGCTTAGCACTGGGAGCCTCCGTGGCCGGCACAGCTGTGCCAGCTCAGTGGGGGGAGGTGCGGCCTGGGGCCTCCTCGGAGCGTCCAGGAGCACCTGTCCCGGGGTCCACTGCATGGCTCCACTCCCCAGGGGCCTCCACCAGGCGTGCAGGAGAGTGGGTCCTCCTCGGGGCTTGCAGGAGCAGCCGTTCTGGGTCTGCTCTCTGGCTCTGCCCCGTGGGCCTCCTCAGGGGCATGCGAGAGCATCCATCCAGGGTCCACTGCCTTCCTCTGTCCCCCAGGGGCCTCCGCAGGGCGTGTGGGAGCATCTACTGCACAATGCAGAGCATCCAAAGCCAGTCTGCTGCCCGGCTCCACATCGGATGTGTTCGCTCAGCAGCAGGACCCCACCGAGGGATCCTGCACCAATATCCATCCCTGGCTCACCACCTAGCTCTGCACCAGGTGTGTCCCCGCAGCGGTGGGGGCCCACCAGGCTTGTGCAATCATGGGCCCTCCTGTGGGAAACGTCCAGGCCTGCACTCACCAGCCCTCCCACCCCCCAGTGCACGAACCCTGAAGGGGCTGTGGGCAGCCTGAAAATGGCCCTCAACCCCTCACCCAGGCTGGCCAGGCACGCCAACAGGTGGACATCCTCCCCGCCCAGGTGTCCCAGACTGCAAGAGGGAACAGGCCAGGCTG